>MEHQ01001814.1:0-144698 GCA_008828725.1 Saccharina japonica | reverse complement strand
ATACTTAGTATGTGGTTTTTATCTGCAACAGAGTACCGATCACCTGATCGCCTACGCTACGGCCCATCAAAAACTGCCCACGCTGACGCATTATTATGCCATATTCGTGTGATGGCAGTTGTCTGTGGGAGGGGCATCAATGCTAAACAGCGAGCTTCTAATTCGACACGGCCGGCTTCACACAAGGTTCAGGCGTTTAGATGCGTCACCTAATCGAGACAGGCCCTATCTTGGTGATATGGTATTCTATCGTGTTGAAGCAAAGTTTATGATGTCAAGAATGGCTGCGTGACGGTCGAGGCTTACTGCGCGATAATACCATTTCGGAGAACATGTGTGTCTGCGTAACGTCAGAGCAGAGAAGCAACAACGAACTATTCCTGCAGTCCGAGTGAAATGTTGAACGAAAAACTCAAAATAGGCAGCAGATATATGCATTGCACATCACATTTACCTGCTATAGAGGTGCTTGCAAGTTTATTAGGCTACGGAATAGGGGAAATAACCGTTACATCATGATATTGTTGTGTGAAGGGGGAGGGGTGGTTACTACTGTGCATATAGGGGTTGGTGGATACTTGCACTACTATATAAACTAGTAGATATATTCGGAAATCGGGGAAGAAAACTAGCGGGACAAGCATGACGAGATATTGGGAACGCCATGCCAAGCAGAAATTAAGAATGCATAACACGGACATAGTGACGACGTCGTACACAAGAATGAAACTATTTCATAAACACAGTTATCCTTGCTTGACATCAACGCTTGGTTATTATGTTTACGAGTTTCGATGAACGCTATCTTAGCTCTGCCTACCAAATAATTGATTTATTAACGACAGTTGCAAGCTACAGAAGTACGGTGCCATCGTTGGTGTACGGATCTACCCAGTAGCGAGGAGGGCATGAAGGTGATATTACAGAGGTAGGCATGAATATTTTTCCGCACTGTCTTCCCTGCTTTCACCGAGGGAGGCCCAACTATTGGGGTCACATACACTTGATTTGGTATTTGTCTGACCGATAAACAAACCTCAGTCAGGTACAACAGTCGTCGGATACTCACTGCCTCGTATTAGGTTGGTTGCTATTAGGCAAACGTATCTCGAACTTCAAATCTATCCTCTGTACGCACAAAGTCCCAAAACTACACACACTACACACACACGTGTAAGAGGATACGTAGGCATGCCAGATACACGCCATATGTACGTACGCATCCCGTTACCTACAGTACAGTAGTACGGGACTGGCACTGCTGTTTCGGAACGATATTAACAACACGGACTGGTTCACAACGAGAATAACAACACGGCAAACTATTGATAAAACACTCGTTTCGAAAAGGAAACACGCTCGAACCCCTTACCGCCCCAACGTTCTACGGGCGCATCGCGTTTGGGGGTTATGTTACCTGTACTACTGTTTCCCGTGGCGAAATATGTATCGGTTAACGCTGGTTGAAATTCGACTGTACCCCAAAATAGCAAAGCAATAGCACACCGATAGTCAGTCCGGACTTTTCATCCTAGAGCGAGAGCGACCGCAACAGCAGTATGTGTCAGACTCCTACGTACGTATCATCAAAATAAAGCGGAGAGCTGTGATCATAGGACGGTTTGAGCGAAAATAACTGTTTGTCTTCTTTTCCAAGGGAAAACAAAAACAAAAGATACTTGAATCGTCCTTCGCAGTGTGATCACAGCACTCCGGTCAGCCATCTGGGATTCAACCCCCCTATGATTTTTTCCATGCTGACCTTGTTAGCGTGAGGCGTCGAAAAAAACTGATTGATGATGTTCCGGTCACCCCGGCCTTCGTACGAGAGATACATAGGTAATTCAGCCGCCGGCAAACTCGTCGAGAAGTAGCCTACGAGATATATACGTATGGGTATACAGCAGTATATCATATTATACGTACACACCAGGTATGTTGTATCGTATATACACACGCGAAGCAAGTGAAACGCCAACATACCCAGACGTATGATACCGGTTAAATGATAATCAGAACAACAACCGAAACAAAACTTGAGGTTAGATTATGATGAAAGACGACGCTTATACCGACAATTATACTCGTACACCGCACACACAAGACGAAGGCCCGAAGAGGAACCGCAGCACCAACGAAGCAACAGAGACTACGTAATAAGCGCTAAATACAGGACGGAGAACGAGAAGAAAACGCATAAACAGCTATACCTTCTCTATGGGTTATCTTATTGCACTATCGATAATCATGATATAATCAAGAGGCCTCACACCGGTTTCCTCTCAGTTTGTTCATGCGTGGAGACGAGGTGGAGACGGTTTGATGCCACCCGTGTACGAGCAGCATCGGCAAATATAGAACACGCGCAGTGCAATCCTATCTTCATGTACCCCGACCCACCGAATCGCCCACAACAACAACAACAACAACAACATCAGCAGCAGCAGTCGTAGTAGTGTCACCATTTACTGCGTGCATCGTGCACCGACCGGGATTGGTTGTGGACTTACCGAAGGTCGGGCGTGTTCGTGTTGTAGAGCACAACTTCAGTAGTAGTAGTACTGGTACTGGTGATGGTAGGTTGGAGAATTGAGGGCGATGGCTTGGACGAGTGTGAGAGAGTAGGGGGGGGGGGTGTGGCACGCTCCAATCTCGTGCGATGGCACGATTTTCTCTGGGGATATGTACATATGTACGACTACGAGTACGTTTTTCTTTTCTTTTTTCGCGCTCTATACGTGTGTGTGTGGCTGGTCAGCACACTCGTTCAAGTTTTCTTCTAAAACGCATTTCATCATCCATCTCGTATGATACTGCTGTGTATAGGTGTATACTCGTAGTGTGTATACGTATATGGTCGGAAGACACGCTACTCTCAGAACGTGAATTCAGTTCCGGGACGAAACTTATAGGAACCAAACCCAGGGGTTCCTACGGCGTAGCCGTATGATAAATACTAACCAAAGAGTACTTCGTACCTGGTGTGTGCGTTCTTCACATTTTTTTAACCGTGTTTTCTACCCGTCGACATCCAGCACACCCCGTTGTGTTAGTGCCGATTCTCTATCGTATAGAGTGAAGAGATAACGAGTTTTGTGGTCACCAAACCACGACACAGAGATACTACTGTGTGTTGTAATGCAGTAGGAAGAGCAGACAATTCAGCGCCATGTACGACAGGCACGACCTACCCATGCTAGCAATCCGGGTGCGTTAAAAAAGAGGAAACATAAAAACAAATGAAGAAAAAAAATAAAAGCAAACAAACAAAACGCAACAAAAACATAAACAAAACGCAACAAAAAATAGAGAAAGTGTTTGGTGTAAGTACACTTTTAGCGTATGTATGCTGCTGCAAGAGGCTGCTGTAACGCTGTAACGAATACTTGAACGGCTGCTTTCGTCGGATTTGCACCACTGCTGTATTACTAACAACGTGGAGTACACTACGGCGGCCTTTCCACACCCGCAAAATATTAACGTATCGAACGACGTACCTGGTATGTTATAATATGTATGTATTCTTATTTTTACGGGATCCAAAAAACAATCAGTACTTGTACTATTTACGAATAATAACAAAACAAATAAGTTTTGCTATCTCACGCTCTCGCGCTTTCCGCTATGAATAGTCAGATTTATTTTTGCGAGAAAAAGTCCCTACGAGCATGCACTCGGGGGGGATCGAACCTGCGATCTGGACTCTAACAGGGTCGAGACTCACATGTCATTCTACCGGCGACGCCCTGTAGTTTTAGCTACCAGTACAGCACGAGACTCAGAGTACGAGTACGCGACATAAGTTAAGAATCTCTTATTTTTGGACGAACTGGAATCCGTATGATATTATATGTGTGTTCAGGGGCGTAAAAACAAAGAGAGAAAACGACACCACACACGTAGGAAGGTCAGAATGAAAAACAAACCGGATCGCTGTGATCACAGGAAGGACGAAATGAGCGGAAACCATTTTTTTTCGTCTTTTGTTCCCTTGTTTAACTTGGTTTTAGAGACCCCCCCTATTTTTTTTTCGCTGGTGGGGGGGGGGGGTAATAAAAACTAACTTGACTTATTGTTTTCTGGGGATCACAACGTCCGGTTTTCCCTCCAATATAGGGGCGGGGGGGGGGGGGGGGGGTGTGGTGTCGATAACTTTTTTTTTATGCGCCCTTGGTGTGTTTCACAACATTTCACTTCAGTACAAAGAAGTTGCGTTCAAATTTCCCTCAAAATCTCGGTCTCAAATCCATGTTATCAGGTTCTTAATATATACCTGGTATCGCGTACTGGCTGTACGCAAGGGTTACATAATACAATTTCGATGTACTTGTTCGGACGCCAGAACTTAGGCACGAGAGCGTATATGTTTACCACTTAGTCTGCGCTACTATGAATACTACAACCATATAAGTACTATTGGCTGTGGCTGGGGGTCGCGTGGTACCAACGTGATGACCAACCCTAACCCTATTCCTCACCCCTGGTAAAGGAGACACAACAAAATACGACATTTATTTGTGGCCATACCGATTCATACACATTTCTTTTTTATGCCGGCGTTATGTATTTTTTTATTTTTTTATTTATTTATTTATTTATTTTTATTGGAGGTCGCATCTCCTCTGGGAGAAGCACGACACTTTCTTTCTTTTTTTGTCATGCTTTTTATTTGGTTGCTTGATTGTTGATTTGCTTCATTCAGTATATTTACTTTTATTATTTTTTCTTTTCGCTTTTTTCTTTTTCTCTTTTTTTCTCTTGCATGCACCTGGATTGCTAGCAGGGTAGGTCTTGCCTGTCGTATATGGCGTTGCATTGTCTGCTCTGCTTACTGCACTGAGTGTAGTATCTCTGTGTCGTAGTTTTGTTACCACAGAACTGGTACCTTTTTAGGATGAAGAATCGGCATGGACACTGGGTGTGCTGGATGTCGACGGGTAGAAAGGAAGGTTTAATGTGAAGAACACACACACACACATTGCAGAGCAAATAGATGCTCATTACATATATATAATATGAATATATATATTCACTCATACATACGTATGATCGACGATATTTCTTCAACATCTTATGTTGGACTATGTACGTACAGCAGTACTATGTATTAATAGTACTATGTGTTGCTGCTATATATCTATCAATAGGGTGGTGAATCGATAGTTACAGCAGTAGTTCGGCTTTGAAACGTTTGTTTGTCCTCAGTCCGCAACATGTGGCATGATCGTCATATCATCATGCATGGTGTCCGAAGACATTGCGGTATGGCAATTTGAATCGTGGGGTCTGGATCCACGCCCACCACCCCACCACCCCACCACCGTTGACTTGACGTTGGCGAGTGGTGAGCGTTAAGTAATACTAATACTCATAATATAGACTCTGTCCTGCAACTTTCGGGTGGTGCGCATGATGATGCAGGCATGATGCAGGCGTGATGAAAATTGAGAACAACAGCAGTATCGCAACACATTTCAACACATTTCGGCACATTGTATACATTTCATGAGTCTCGTACGATACGTGTTGGCGACATTTTGTGGCATGTAACCGACACAGGACATGTCATGCGCGGAGAAACCGCTTGATTCACATGTAGCCGACACAGAATACACCTGACACAACAAGGAGACTACTACTAACAGAACGCGATAGCCAGCGGCAGATGTTAAGAATCAGAGAATTAAGAACTCGAGACTGAGAGTTTAAGGGGGGAAATAGGAACGTGACCATTTTGTTATGAAAATAGTGTGGAACACCCCCAGTCTTAGACAATAATCCAAGTCTCGCCAAACCTACTGCTGTAATCAGTAACCAGTGTTGGGCACCGGAATCGATTTTCGTTTTATTAACAGGTCTTTGGGAGCGGTTCTTGGGACCGATAATCGGCCATTTCCTAACTGGTTATTCGTTTTTTTCAAAATAACCGACCGGACATAATCGGTTAGGTTGTTTCCGGTCGGTTGTTACGTCCCCTATCCCCTACCCGATGTATCGCCGCTGTATCTGTACGATATGGAAACCCCTTAATTTCACCACACCAGCACCAATCACCAAGCACCAAGCACCAATCACCAAGCATCAAGACCAAGCACCAACACCAGACCAACACACAGCAGCACGACCCACATCAGTGTGTTCTCCTATGCACGACTTTCTATTTTGCACCGGGTTAAGCTCGACGATGATTTCATTTTTCTTCCTCGGGAGAAGAAGTGAACCTCGAGCAATCAATTATCTTCTGCGTGTTGAGCTGTGTTGAGTGTTGATTGGTTTCGGAAGCCCTCGTCCATTTTGTATTGGGAACGCGAAGCAGGCTTCGCTCGCCGTGCTTCTACATGCGGTTTTTCGTGATTGATACTCCGCCTGCTCGCATGTTAGCTGTACGCCAATGACTCATGCCGAGCGGCACAACAACATACACCGAGCGGCACAACAACATACACCGTTTCCACACGTGATGTGGGTTGGGCGCCTTTTTAATGCTTGTAATACGGTTATATAGTAACGTGCTGATGTGCCGGCCAACGCGCACTAGACAAAAACTTTTTTTTCTCCCGTGGGGGTGAGAACGTGGCGCAAAAAATCCATTTATTATGTGAAATATCCGACCGAATAATCGACCGGGAAGTTCTCGGTTTCGGTTTCGGCTATTAATAGTTGCTTCCAATACCCGAATAATAACCGAAAACTGAAGACATTCTTCGGTCAGTTATCCAATAACCGACCGAACTCAAAAGGGGCTTCGGTGCCCGACACTGACTGTAACCCTATGTCGCGTACTGTTGTGTTTTTGTCGCTGTTGTTCGGTCCCGAATCATTTATTCGTGGTCACAGGAGAGACTAAAAAACAAGAACTGCTGCTTGGCTGCAGCGGAAAAATACCTGCCTCACACAGGAAAACGTATAAAAAACATGGAAAAAATCAAGTGATGGACATCAGTCATAACGGATACGTAAACGAGGACATCATTTTACACGTATGCACCAGACGCATACAGACGCGTACTATTAATACGTATTTTGCATGGGTTGAAAACTAATCCAAGGGGGGTCGCCTACTACGCATTTCTTCTTTTTTCTTCACCCCATTTATCATCTTACGCATGCTACGATAGAGGTGCACCATGTTTTTTCTGAGCTCCTCACTTAAGGAGCGTCATCCCTCACCGAAAAAATGATTTTGGAGGAAAATAAAAAAGTGCTGCCGGATGAGAAATCTCATGACCGAAGTATACTCTGAAACATTATTCGTCACAAAAATGAAAGTCCGACGAATTTGGGTTAAGGAGCCCGATCGTTCAGAAAACGATTCAGCCAAAAAGTGCTACCTCTACCGTAGCACGCGTCATCTTCGCCGTCCTTTTCTAATTCCGATCCGGGGTTACACTATTATTACTGTACTACTCGTATCAGGCTCTTTTGTCCCCCCTCTTACTCGCACGGTTCGTGCCCTCAATTTCCATCGCGAGAGCAGTGCCGCCCTCTCTTCTCTTGTCGACTCGCGTCGAATTCCGCCTATCCACGCTACGAAGGCGCTCCGAACAACTATTCGTCTCTTTTTATCTTGCAAGTACTGTAAAGTCAAAATCTGACCACGGTGGGAATTAAACTCGGGAATCGCATTTGAAACTAACCACCATTTCTTCATCCCTTTATGGGAAGTGATAAATGTGCCCCCGGGGGCACATTTCTTAACGACTCCCCCGGGGGCACTTTTAGCTTATCGCGCCCACGGAATTGGGGCTGAACTCAAAGCACATCACCACGAGCGATTACGACGACCGTAGGGCAGCAGACCTGTCAGGGAGTTGTCTACTGCATGTGCTGCTGCGGTGTGTGCAGTAGTTCAGCCGGTCATCGCGTTTCGCGCAATATACAGACGGCTTCGTGTTGTCGATACTCAGGATCTTTCCAGGCATTGGTTTTGGGTGCACATCAAGCAAAAAGTGCCTCTACATGATGCACGCGCCACGAGCGATGACGACGGCCGTAGGGCATTGTCTATGGCATGTGCTGCTGTGATGTACCTGGTATGCAGTAATGTCGCCAGGTATCGCTTCTCGCTCGATATGCAGACATGTTTGTGTTCTCGTATTCCCAGGCTTTTTTGGGGGGCACATCAAGCTAAAAGTGCCTCCGAAAGCAGACTACATGCATGAAGCACGCTACTTCGACCGACTACAACGATCATAGGGCACCAGACTTCTCTGGGACTTGTCTACGGTATGTGCTGCTGAGGCCTGTGCACTACAGTAGTTCCGCTGGCCATCGCTTCTCGCTCGATATACATATTCTCCAGGCCATTTTTGGGGGCGCACCACGCTGAAGGTGCCTCCGGAAATAGGCTGCATGAAGCACGCCACCACGAGTGATGACGACGACCGTACGGCATCAGACCTTTCCGGGGGTTGTCTACGGCATGTGCTACTGTGGTGTATGCAGAATGGCACTAACTTTACAAATCTTACGGTAGCAGGCATGTATGTATGCGCGAATTCAATACCCAGGGTTGCCAGTCAAATGTTTCCGTGCTGAATGTCACATAGTTTACACGCATACACGAACTCCAGTGCAAAGAAACGGAACACCAAAGTAGATGTCTGGCGTCAATACTACTGTACCAATCATCAACATTGACAGAACACGTATACGAGTACGCGAATTAATATTTTTCTAAAGGGCAACTTATAGTTGCTTCCGTGCAGGATGGCACCTACCTACTTTACGGTTGACCCTGGATGCTTACAGTTATAACAAACGCCAATGAAAATGGATGGAAACAGAACACCCAAATAATACACGTATGTATGTATTTACCAGAATTCCGCAACCCATCTGCTACACACACCACAGCAGCAGGTGCCATAGACAATCCTCACACGGGCCCACTACGTACTACATCACTGCAGTACCGATCGTATCTATATAGTAGTTTCGTAGTTTTACTTAGTAAGTAGTATTGCTGCTGGAGTCTGTGTTTTTGGAGGCACCTTTATTAGCTTGGGGCTCCAAACATTTGCCTGGAGATATCCTGAATATCGAGAACATTACGAACCCGTCTGTATATCGCGCGAGAAGCGCTCACATTCGTAACTACTCACACACCGCAGCAGCACATGCCGCAGACAATCTCAAGACAGCTCTAGTGCCCTGCGATCGTCGTAATCGAGGTGGCGTGCTTGATGCTTTTTTTCGGAGGCACCTTTTTTAGCTTGGTGCGCCCCCCAAAAAGGCCTGGAGAGACCCTCAGTATCGAGAACACGAACCTGTCTGTATTTCGAGTGAGAAGCTACGACAGGCTGAACAACTGCACACCCCACAGCAGCACATGTCGTTGACAACCCCTAGACGGGTGTGGTGACGTACGATGGTCGTGTTCGCTCCAGGTGGCGTGCTTCGCGTACGAGTTTCCTTTCGGAGGCACGTTTAGCTTCATGTGCCCCCAACACAATGCCTGCAAAAATCACGGGTATCGTGAATACTAACCCATCTGTATATCGGGCGAGACGCGATGACCGGTAAAACTACTGCATACACCACAGTAGCACATGCCGTAGACAACCCCCGAAAAGGTCTGGTGTCGTACGGTCGTCGTCATCACTCGTGGTGGCGTGCTTCATGCAGCCTATTCCCGGAGGCACCTTTAGCTTGGTGCGCCCCCAAAAAAGGCCTGGAGAGATCCTCAGTATCGAGAACACGAACCCATACGTACGCCGAGCGAGAAGCTGCGACAGGCGGACCGTAGGAAATTCCTAGACAGGTCTGGTGCAGTACGATCATCGTTATCGCTCGTGGTGGCGTGCTTCATGCAGCCTATTTCCGGAGGCACCTTTAGCGTGGTGCGCCGCCAAAAATGGCCTGGAGAACATCCTGGGTATCGGAAACACGAACATGTATGTATATCGAGCAAGAAGCGATGACCAGTGGAACTAGTGTAGTGCACAGGCCTCAGCAGCACATACCGTAGACAAGTCCCAGAGAAGTCTGGTGCCCTATGATCGTTGTACTCGGTCGAAGTAGCGTGCTTCATGCATGTAGTCTGCTTTCGGAGGCACTTTTAGCTTGATGTGCCCCCAAAAAAAGCCTGGGAATAAGAGAACACAAACACGTCTGTATATCGAGCGAGAAGCGATACCTGGCGGCATTACTGCATACATCACAGCAGCACATGCCATAGATAATGCCCTACGGCCGTCGTCATCGCTCGTGGCGCGTGCATCATGTAGAGGCACTTTTAGTTTGATGTGCACCCAAAACCAATGCCTGGAAAGATCCTGAGTATCGACAACACGAAGCCGTCTGTATATTACGCGAAACGCGATGACCGGCAGAACTACTGCACACACCGCAGCAGCACATGTGGTAGAAAAATCCCAGACAGGTCTGCTGCCCTACGGTCATCGTAATCGCTCGTGGTGATGTGCTTTGAGTTCAGCCCCAATTCCGGGGGCGCAATAAGCTAAAAGTGCCCCCGGGGGAGTCGTTAAGAAATGTGCCCCCGGGGGCACATTTATCACTTTCCTTTATTTATCGACTACTGGGGCGACCGCTACGTATACGAGATGAAACAAAACCGAAACGCGAAAGGAGACAAAATGAAACACAGAACCGCATCAAATCAAATGAGGTCACATCAAACCACACATCACAAGAGGAAAGGGCTCGTGCGCTCGCGTACAAGACGCAAAACTAAACTAAAAACACTACCTGGTATATATAACTATACGTAAGAAGGCGAAGCGAAAACGGATAAAAAGAGGAACAAACAAAGGCGGAAGAAGAAAGAAAGAGAACAAGAAACAGGCAATAGGGATGCAAAATGGAGTAAGCACAAACACGGGGGAGGCGAAAAGCAGGCACTGGATGCCTACTCGTACAGAAAAGGCGAGGAAGCCCGGGCGTCCCTTCGCTACCTACTACGACGGTATGTACGGGGAAGGCACGCATCATGACGACGAAGGACGTTCCCAGTCGTCTATTCATAATATAGGTTTTGGGCAATACTCCCCCCTCCCTCCCCACCAACCTTGCTAGAAGAAAAATCGTGACCAAGAAGAACAGAGAAATATCTTCTGCACGGGCGAGGCAACACGAAAAAGAGGACCGGAAGATACCGGCACGAGTAACGTCGCGGGGAATAACAACAACGACAGAAACGCGTGCGACGATAGAAGTACGTACTGTACTTGTTTCTCGCTGAAACGTCTTCGGAATGGCGGTATTCCTTAACCCAGAGTGATCGGGATTTTAAATATTGTGATACAGCATTTTTGGTTGTCGGGTGGCACGTTTGTTTTCCTTCGAAAGCATTACTTAGGTGTGCTACGAGCGACAAATGCTTGACCAAACACGAGGGGCAAACCATATATTATTGTCTACCGACCTTCTTGCTTCCCGATACACAGAGTGTTCGGCGTATGGTGTGCTCTCTTTATTTTGTTTTCAATTTCTCGAATTAGTTCATGTTGCAGATTGTTGTGTATGTTTGCCTCTTACATAATGTTATGTATGTACGAGTATATGTTTCATGGCCAATGCTTGGTTCTTGCATGCAATGCCTCTTCTTTCTCGTGGAAACCACGCCGTGCCACATCACCTCCATGGTGGGTATTGAACAGCACAGCACGCTAATTGACGCGTTCGCGACAACAGTAGTGCCGGCTTCACACGCAGAGGCATATACCCTAAACATGAAATAAGTCAGTTAAAAAGGGGACTCGAAACAACTTTCAGAGTGCGTTTGGAGGGCTGAGGTCCTGGTGGGATCAAGCCAGCTTAGGACCAGGGTGTTAAGCGTCAGAAAGGCGTTGTAAGCAAGGGTCGTGAACTGAATGTGTTTGATGGTATCAAACTCCGGATGTGTGCCGGTATTCGTCGGCAAACATGCTCCCAGAAGGGGAGAAGGGCTACGAGGAGACACGGGAGATTCCTTGATTTGAAGGTGAAGTCAATGGTCATTGTTGCAGCGCGAGGGGAACCGCAGCCTAGAGCGGCGATCGACTCCAGGGGAGTCGACACAGCTGATCACTCTCTCGAGAAGCTTGAACATGTAAGCGTTCTGCTATAACTTCAATGTTGGCGAACGCAGGCCTCTTGGGGTCTTCATGTTTGCGTTATGCACAGCTCGCGGACCCAGGCTGCAATTGTTTGTGTGTTTCGTCTCTATGCACGTGACACGGACTCGGAGGGTACGGCAAGTTCGAACAGCCATGAAGCCGACAATCCTAGGCTTGTTGGGAAGATAATACTTACTAACCACCGACGTGGCGGCGTATATGGTGCGCTATGCGGAGTGTTGCACGGGTGGACAGAGTCAACTTTGTCACACCGTCGGCACGAACCATACGCAAGGGCACGTAGACAAGCTGAACACCGCGTCCCCTCAACGAATATTATGCTGTTGGGCAATGCTTTTCAGATTAGCAATAACGTGTCTTCGAAATGTTGTCAGGTCTCGACGTTGTGATCAAAGGGGGGTGTCTATCAACCCGTGCTTGAACAGACCGACTCTGTGGCAACGGCCTTGGCAACACCGGGAGGGAGGTGGTTCCGGTAAAACCTGTGTCGCATCGGCCTGCTTCCTCCGTTGTTGAGGCCACCGGAATCACGCGATCGGAAAGCGGCATCCACAAGCACCGAAGACGTTGATGTCAAGGGAAGCAGCACCAGTCGTTGGCGCTTTCTCTTGACGTCACAAACATGGCTATGGGTCGTCCCTGCACTGGCGTTGTGATATGCTTACGCCTGGGTCAGTGTATGCGTACTGTGGTACTCGTGTATAATATGCGTGGCTGGACTAGGAGTTGAAAGCTAGTCGTGGTCGGCCTCTGTTAGGCGCAACGTTTACTGACTTTGGTGCAGCATACAAAAACAATGCTAACCATGCGTGTGCAGAGGGAGTGCCGCGTTTTGTTCTCGTGCTTGATACAACGCGCTATGCGAGAAACATATATGACAAGGAAGTGTTCACATTGGCCGTGCGTGATGTAATGCAGAGCTATGTCTACTACCTAATTCGTCAAAGAGGGTTATCCAACAGTATCCATGATTACGCTTGGTTACGGAGGTTAGCCAACAATGGTAGCCCGTAAATTGTTGATTGCTCGCGCATAAGTACACACAGGCCTACAACCAGCAGCAGCCCCGGGTACACAGTTTCGCCCACAGAGAGATGTGTGGAAAACACGTTATATAATTATGCATGCGGCACGCCATTCTCGGTGACTGTTCCACTCTAATTCGGCAACACGTTGCGAGTGAATCGACTGGTGGAAGGTCTACACAACAAACTAAACGCAGATGACCTAGACTCACTACAGCCATCAGTGAACACTGTTGTCCCTATCGCAACTCGACTTACCAAACTAATACATATTGGACATGAGGCCCAAACACCAACCCCGGCCGATCTCAACAAAATCCATAATTCCCCTCCACAACCACAAACAAACAAACATGCTTCCCATCACAACCACATGACAAACATAGAAGGGGACCGAGCGGCCATATAAACAACGTGTACCCTAGAAAATTGACCTAGCACCGTACATGCAGTAAACATATATTGTCTTGTTGACGGCTCTATATACTAGACTCGCTTCAGCTTCGTCTCGACAGTAGCAGTACAATCCCGTCTAACTCTAACATTCTGGCAACTATTTCGGTTGCGGGAAAAACGCCGAACAAACTGGTACACACAAGAAAACACTTCATCAGTCGATCTTCAATCATCACACTACGACATCCATACCCCAATTAAATCGGGTAAAACGACAACCAAGGTATCCTCTTCTCCAACCCATCTTGTCTAGTCGCGAACCCTCTTCCGTCCGTTTCAATCGGCACCGTGCAGTGAACACCTACTATGTGGCTAGAGTGCAGTACCACCGTACGCAACATACGTTCAGTATGTATCAGGGATTACCCCGTAATCCACTGACACGCAGACGAAACTCGACTTTGCCTATCTCGCTACAAGCTGTCCCCTACTTTTTCTAGCCCGGACGTATAACGCACGATACGCATTGCACACACACTGCGACTCGCAACGTCGTGGTAAGACCACCACACCGGGACTACTGACCTTGCCCCTCAACGAGTTCAGACTGGACTCGTGCTACCGTAAGGATAGCATCTATTGTGTCCGTGAGGGACCTCGCGTGACGACCTCTATACCCCACTCAACAACCGAATTTGTGTTCAAACGTGTAGGCCAAGACTATGAATAGTACACATCCCCATCGATTAGGCGCCTACATAAACGTGCAAACTCTCGATCGGGTCCAAACATGTTGAGTAGTTTCTCCGTCGACGGACTACGTCAACGCCATATACTGTTTGAGTAGCTCAACACCTGCCATATCACTGCTCAATTTGCTTGGAGAACAGCCCTGATGTTTTGTCGACCTCCATTAAAACTCTATCTTGACGCCGACGATTTCATCGACAACTTTTCCATCGCCGTTGACAGCAAGAATGATTGCATCCACCGCGGTGTCGTTGATAGCTATCGATTGCCCCGACTCCGCCCTGATCGAAGAGCCTGAAACGTAACGGTACATAGAGAATACAAATAGTGGGCGGGTGTTTAGACGACGGAATGTAAGTGAAATGTCCAAGGGATATCATGGAGTTCAACACGGAGAGGCGGTTTCCCGTGTTATTGAGCTCATTCCGTACATCGGTGGCCCGCGCTGTCTTGGAACATATTTACCTAAGACGAGACTTGATACATATATATAACATTAACGCTAAGCCTCTATCTACGTTACACTTGCCACAATATATCGCGCAACTCGACCCCGGCAAAACTCTACGGTGGTACCCGGCAAGACATATAGCACTCCCCATAAGGAATGACTCCGATGGACCGGGTACTAAGTGATAGCCGCCAGATCCCCGTGACAAAGGATTGAAACTGGATC
Organism: Saccharina japonica; assembly: GCA_008828725.1. NCBI lineage: Eukaryota > Phaeophyceae > Laminariales > Laminariaceae > Saccharina > Saccharina japonica. Next base: position 129,771 of record MEHQ01001814.1, on the reverse strand, counting down.
AGGTGAAATTCCTCGTGAACTTCACGCAGATATTCAAAAGGCCTTCTTCAAAGGTATAGGCAGATATACGTAATTAGAGCTATGTATGACGAGACTTACCGCGGGCAGAGGGAAGGATGTATGGGTCCACCTGAAGCGAGGGAGAAACGACAAAGCGGACGATAACGTGTGTGGTGCGCACGGGGAAGAAATAAGCAAAAATCGGTGGGACTGGGTTCTGCTTGGTGTCGTGCACGTTCGTCCGATGTTAGAGTGAACGCTAACAACAGACGCACACGTACGACTGGGCGACGTCAACGTCCCCGAAATGTGGTCCAGATCGCATATTACGGTATACGTGCACAATGAGTTTGCTGAGGATGGTCATATCTCACCTAATAACAGGTTTTGGAGGGAATAAAAGTTTTTCCCCTACAAATAATCGCATGGTCCAAGTATGAGACCAAAATGTTTGGCAAAACAAGAATGAAACGCTGGCGGTCTTGGGTTAATGAGCACCATCTTTCATGAAACGTTTGAGCTAGAAAGTGCCACCTCTATCCGAGCACAAGTCGGCTGATAACGTCCATTTCGCTGAGCAAATCGTAAGTCTTAGGTTTGTTCAACTGTACATGTTGGTGACGAGACTACAGTCAGCTGTGACATGTTTGATATGGGTCGGAGACTCTTATCGGCTACCTGGTATATCTGGTGCATCACAAACACTGTTGAGCGTCTACGTCGTCAATACTGTAAAATGTCTACGCCAATGCCGACAAACACGGTCTCGAAACTCACCGCGCTTGGGTCGACGATGTAGTTGAGGTCATCGAGAATTGACGCAGTCATCTTCGACAGGAACATGTCCTGCAAAATAAGTGAGTCAAAATGGCAAGCGAGACAACGTTATCTCCACCATTTCCCCTAAAGAGAATTAGCATGAGAGTAGAGATCTACACAGATCTGATTGCACAATGTCCCGCCAATGTTCAAGCGTAGTGCTGTAAGCCCACGACTATACCAGGCAATTCGTTACGATCAAAAACTGCTATTGGTGTGTTTTTTCTCATGTTATTTCGATTAGACATCAACCCTCATTCATGGTCACGGGCTGTGCGGCTGTCAAATTATGAAAACCTGAACATAAGGCCTCAGGCAGTAGCACCATCTTACATTGTTGACGTATCCGGTCATCAACTCATCGTCGAAAATAGTTTCATCCAGGTGTCCGCAGCTCGTTCCTGTGACGAAGAGGAGCACCGATGTATTTGGTTAGGTGCTTGCGATATGCTCGCGAGATGCTCAGAGCATGTGACGAGAGAGCTGCGACTCTCTTTGCGACACGACACATTGACAACTGGACCCTTAGAGTACGTTGGTCCCCGCCAGCTTTCGCGACATGAATGTGTCCGTAGTTACATTGAATTTCCTCGCTGAGATTCCTCTTCGTAGTTCTCATAAGAATACCTTCGCGCCAAGTTTGTATCTACATTGGCGCGCCATTATATCGCGTAGTGATCAACTTTGAGAGTGGGTTTATACACGTTGTGGCTTACCGCTTCCCCCGTCCAACTCGACGATGTCAGCATCCGAACCGCCAATATCGGCGTAGGTGCTCGCGGCGGCGGGGCACGTCCAAGCAGGGTTTCCAGTGGTGCGGCACGTGGTGCATTCGCCTAGGCCGTCTCCCCACAGCGTTCTGTTCCAAGTCACACGATAAACGTCGCATACAAGAAGGTGGTGGCACAGGCAAAGCCGTTACGTCGGATGCTGGGCCGCGTACAACATGGACCATACCTTCCCACTCACAGACCTCACCGTTAAATGCAATAAACACCGCCTGCCAAGCAATTGGAACCCCGTATATCCGTCGAACCTCAGTCAACACAAACATAGGTTCCTATACTGCGGTTTGCATAATGCGGCCGAGCATCTCAATATGGCCACAAGATGTATTCAAAGCCGCCACAGTTCAAGTCAATTCGGCAGGTACGCTGCTATGGCGCTGAAACGTGATCGGCACACTGTAGTTTAAGTCACCGGAGAATGTACTAATATAGCAAAGCTGTTGTTCGCTTTATACTAGGTATGAGAACTGTATGTGAATGACAAACGCATCCTCGGGCCATACACCAATAGTGTTGTCCATACTCGAGGGCTCACCCGACACCAATGACGTGTCCCATTTCGTGCAGGATGACGCCTTCGAAGGTGCCTTGGTTCTCCAGGCTGGCGATGTCGTCGATGTCGAACGTCATTGCCCCTTCGAAGCTCACGGTTAGGCACGAACTCCAAACATTGGTCGGACCAGCGGAGCCAAGAACTCCTCCGACACCGTCGATGCCCTCCAGCGTGGAGCTGATCAAGAGACAGCCAGCAGGGTTTGCAGACGAACCTCCGCAAGGCACGTGGGTAATAATCTCGGACCACCTGCACAAACGGTTGAGATTCGTGTGGTCAAACGAGGCGACGCAAGCAGTATACACCCAAGACTACATTGTGCAATGCATTGCGATGGTATCCTTAGTTTATCGTCGAGGCGGAAGACGCGGCACTGTGTAGCGAAACGCGGGCTTCACGATGGACGCTGTTAACTGGAATATATGAATGTGACAAAAAAACTATACTCGTAAATACTCGGAAGCAAACGATCATCACGAAGATTCCCGCTATTGATTATGTGCACATGGACTTCTTACTTTCGGTTTGTTCATTTGATTTGTAGCTTTCTTTATACCTGTCAGCAGCAGATTGGAACACCGCCCTACGCGCATCCGTCCAAGTCCCGATGAAGTCGAGCTCGATGTAGAAGGGGTCCAAGGCTGCGAGTCGAGCAAGAGCACGTTTCAATCAGGAGGTTCGTTGATTCACAGTCGTGTTCGCTGGTGATGGTTTCCTGTTGGCCTCGTACTGGCGGAGCAGGTATGTTATTGAAAAGCAGACACCTCGTCCTTCAAAGTTAGACTACCCGCAATCAATATGAATGTCAGCTGGGTATGTTAGACCGGTGGCACTCACATGATGTATCGGTCTGGCAAGCGATGCCTCCAAAGCCCGATTCGCAGCTGCACATGTGCCCGCCGGCGGGGTCAATGGTGCACGACCCTCCGTTCTGGCAAGGGTTAGGGCTGCATGCTCCTGCAGGTACGAAAGCAAAGGTGGTTTGATGGGGCGGGGAGGCGGGGTGAGTGAGTGCACAGTCAATCACGAAAAAATCATTGCGCCCGGTTGATGTATCCACACGTGTTTGCGGAGCGTTTTATTGCCTGTCACGAACGTCATCCGTGATCACGTACGTACCCCTGCGGATGAAGGAGAGGCATTCTTGCACATTTACAGTAAGGGGGGCGTGAAGCACGTTCACATGACAAGATCCGTCAATCACCTGTTCCTCCTGGTGTCTCAGCATCGGTTGGCGCTGTAGTTGGTTCAGGCTCTTCAACGGGTTCGGGGGTCGGAGCCGGAGTTGACTCAGGAGCAGTCCCTTTAAGGAAAAAGCAATGGTTACGCAAGAGCGTACGTCGCGGTACCAAGGGGGGGGGGAGTAGAGTCAGTGTTACTGGTTTTGGGGAAACCTTTCATGGGTTCTCGTACACGCCTACTGTAGTGTGACAGCCGATGTCTACGCATGGCTTCCTCGAGTGGCTGCATCCTCTATCTCGACTAAGGCGCCAAATGCAGAAATTCTCACCTTCGATACATTGCCCTTCGCAAGTGTCGAACGCGGAAGCTTCGCACGCTGCTCCCAACGCACTGCACATTGTCGTCAAAGAAAATTGCGCATCCTCATCGAAAACATTAGGGAGAAACGGTACCCAGGAGCAAACCTCCACTATGCCCACGCCGCACAGGTTGTCCCACGTCTCCTCACAGTCTGCGCAGTCGTACAGACGGCGGCGATCGGAGTGCACATCCTCTACGTCTCCATCTTCCACAGACGCGACAAGCATCCTCGATCCCGTGGATGACTCCCGCACCTCCGGCGGGCCATCGCCTATTTCGCTGGAAGGGGAGAATGTGTACTGCGTGTCACCGACAGTGAGAGTCTTCAAACTTCCCGATTCTTGGAAACTGTATATCGACTTGATGCCGGACTTTCTGAAGATCACTCGGTAGGGCTCCGATCGTCCGTCGTCCCACCGGTCGATCCTGTAGTTCGTCCTGAAACTCCTGACCGTTATCCTGTCTCTGGCTGCCTCCGCCACAAAAGATCCCCAGACCACCAAGAGCAGGAGAGGTACTCGCGATGCACTTGATGTCTTCATGATGGCTGCTGACGTCGGGGCGCAAGCACACTCTAAAACGTTAGCTTTGCGGTTGACGGACTACCGAGGCTTACTGCGCAATATTTACCATATCGGAGAACATGTATGTGTGTCTCCGTTGCATCAGAGTAAAGAAGCACCATCGAACCATTCCTGCGGTCCGGGCGAAATGTTGAACGCAACACTCAAAATTGGCGGCAGATATATACATTGCACACAATATTTACCTGGTATAGAGGTGCTTGCAAGCTTATTAGGCTACGGAATAGGGAAAATAACCGTTACATCATGATATTGTTGTGTGAAGGGGGAGGGGTTGGTGGGTACATACATTATTTAAATAGTAGACATGTTCGGAAATGGGGGAAGAAAACTAGCGGGACAAGCGTGACGAGGTATTGGGAACGCCATGCCAAGCAGATATTGAAAATACATTGCACGGAGATAGTGACATCGTGCACGAGAAAAAAAAAAGTTTGCATATACAGCTATTACGGGGGAGCATAGTAAACACTAGTAAATATAACCAAATAATGTGAGTAAAAAGTGTAAATTATATAGGTTTTGGTATGTACCGTAAGTCCTATTTACTATGGTCTCACGTGATAGCTATCCTTGCTTGACGTCAGCGGTGTGCAGCGAGCTACATTTGTTTTCACGAGTCTCGAGGGACCCTACGTTAGCTCTGCCTACTACCTGGTATATATTTAAATAGGTCACAACAGTTGGTGCAAGCTACAGAAGTACGGTGTCATCGTTGGTGTACGGATATTTGCAGTAGAGAGGTGGGCATGAAGGTGATACCGGAACGCTTTTATCTTTTCAGGACTGTTTCCCTGCTTCCACGGAGGGGCAGACAATTATTAGAGTCACATACACTTGGTATATATCTGTACGATAAAGAAACCTCAATCAAGTACATTCGTCGGATACCTACTTCGTATTAGATTACGTCGTACTGGCTGTACGGCAAATTGTATCTCGAACTTCAACTCTACCCTTTGTATCCACAATGTCCCAAAACTACACACACGTGTGAGATCATACGTAGGCATGCCAGATATACGCTAGTATTTGTATGCATCCCGTTACCTACCACAGGACTACGGTTTCAGAACGGTACTATTAATAATAAAACGGACTGTTTCACAACGAGAATAACAACACGGCAAACTAAAACACTCATTTCGAAAAGGAAATACACTCAAACAAGCCCCTTACCGCCCTCACGTTCTACGGGCGCATCGCGTTTGGGGGTTATGTTACCTGTACTACTGCTGTTTACCGTGGCGAAATATGTATCGGTTAACGCTGGTTGAAATTCGACTGTTGTACTGTACCCTAAAATAGCAAAAGTATGTGTATATGCATGTAGCACACCCATTGTCGGTCCGGACTCTTCATCCTATTAATAGAGCAAGAGCGACCGGAACAGCAGTATTTCTCAGACGGTTTGAACGAAGACTACTGTACAGTAGTTCGTTTGACCTATTTTCGAAGGGAAAACACAAACGAAAATGACAGTTTGAATCGTCCTTTGCAGTGTGATCACAGCGCTCCGGTTTGTTTTCCATGTTGACATGTTTAAGTGTGAGGCGTCGAAAAATACTGAGGTTCGGGTCACCCCGGCCTACTATAATACGTTTAATCTCAGTCTCCGGGCAAACTCTTCGAGAAGTAACCTTCGGTATATAAACATACGTATGGATATACAGTAAGATATAGTACTGCTGTATCATATATCATACCAAGTTTGTTGTGTACAAACGCCCGAAGCAAGTGAAACGCCAACAACGTACCCATGCAGACGTACGTCAAATCGGAACCACAACAACAAAAACAAAACTTGGGGTTAGATGTTGAAATACGACTTTACGCTTCCGGCCCTCTCATAAGAAAGTGCCCCACAACAAACTCAGCCTAAACATTACGGGGGACATAAGAACGTCGACAACTATTATGCTGAAGTTAGTGTGGGACACACCCCTTTCTAGAATAGGAAAGTCAGCCTAAGCCCGATTTCTGGTTTCTTATGAGCGGGCCGGTACTGTATGTTATAACGACAATTATTATTATCATGCAGACGTACCGGTTAAATGATAAAATCGGAACAACCTGGAACAACGACAAAACAAAACTTGATGTTAGATGTTGAAAGACGACGCTATATGATCACGACAATTATGCTCGTGCACTCGAGACGAAGACCCGAAGAGGAACCGCAGCACCAACGAAGCAACATCGGGACAGAGACTAAGCGCTGGAAACAGAACGGAGATCGGGAAGAAAATACGTAAGTAAATATAGATGCACCTCTATGGGTTATCTTATTGCACTACAGTTGTACCAGTATCGCTATTATTATGATGATAATCAAGAGGCCTCACGCCGGTTTCATCTCAGTTTGTGTTCATGCGTGGAGACGGTTTGTTTGATGCCACCCTTGTGCGTGCAACATCCGCAAGAAAAACAAACAAACGCAGTGCAATCTTATCTTCATGTACCCCCACCCACTGAATCGCCCGCAACAACAGCAGTAGCAGTAGTAGTAGTAGTAGTAGTAGTAGTAGTAGTAGTAGTAGTGTCACCATTTACTGCGTGCATCGTGCACCGGCCGCGGGATTGGTTGTGGACTGTTGGGTGACAGTGTCCCCTTGTGGCATCGTGGTGGACGTGCTAGTCCAGAGGCTTGGCACGAGCCGCCGTTAGGCGCGCTCGTTAGCTTCTCTCAGAAGAAATGTATGATGTTATAAGAAGGCTCTCTCTGGGCCAATATTAGTTGAAATAAAAGAAAAGATCAGACAAAGCTGAGAAGATGGGTTGTTGGTTGGTTGGTTGTGAGCTTGGTGGGCGCAACCAGCCTCGACACACTCGGCTCTACGGCTAGATGTACTCTATCGGGTGGTTGTACACACCGACCCACAGCAACGTTCCTTGGATGCTTACTCGTGACCGTTCCACGCACTACGTACTGTTCTCAAGAATGCTACGAACAGTGTCTAGATGCTCCGCATATTTTCGTAGAACGTTCCTATTGGTATTTCGCCGCATATCCATGGCTGTACTGATACCAAGTACTATTCGTACGTACATGACTACTGTAAGTACACCCTTACTTCAATAGCACTCCATGCTACTGACTTCGATAGATAGGCTGGTGCATACTCCTACTATTATAAGTGCTACTATGATACGACATTGTTCCCGATCAGCGACTCAGTAGGCTACTGGTTACTGCTGCTGCTGTAGCATAGTACCTACATCAACATGGACTTACCGAAGGTCGGGCGTGTTCGTGGTGTAGAACACAGCAGTAGTACTGAGTGAAATGCTGATGATGGTAGGCTGGAGAGTTGAGGGCGATGGCTTGGACGAGTGTGAGAGAGTGGGGGTGGCACGCTCCAACCTTGTGGGATGTGGAACGTTTTCTCTCGGGATATGTACGACGTACGTCGTACGAGTTTTTTTTTTTTTTTTTGGCGCTCTATACTCGCACTGCTCGTCAACACATTCGTTAAAGTTTTCTTCTAAAACGTATTTCATCACCTCTCTCGTATGATACTGTGTATATACGTACGTATATTATATGGTCGGAAGACACGCTGCTCTCAGAACGTGAATTCAGTTCTGGAACAAAACTTATAGGAACCAAACCCAGGGATTCCTACGGCAGCAGTTGCGCTTTGATAAATACTAAACAAAGTATACCTCGTACCTGGTGTCCTGGTGTGTTCGTTCTTCACATTATCCGTTCTTTCTACCCGTCGACACCCAGCACACCCAGTGTCCGTGCCGATTCTCCATCCTACAGAGTAACAGTCCATCCTACAGAGTAACAGAAATACAAGTTACTTGGTCACAAAACCACGACACAGTTAGAGATGCTACAGTACGTTGCAATGCAGTGAGACGAATATACATGACAACGCCATCTACGACAGGCACGGTTTACCCATCCATGCTACTCGTGTAGTGATCCGGATGCGTTAAAAGAGAGCAAACAAAAAAAGAAAAAAAATGGACAAAGCAACAAACAAACAAACGAAACGAAACAAAAACTAAAACAAAGTGTAGGACTTATACGTCGTACCGTACATACTGGTATGATACACATGCATGCTGCTGTAACAAATACGTGAACTGCTACTTACTTTGGTCGGATTCACCATGATACTGGTACCAGATACCACTCTGTCTCAAAATAAAAGCACTTTTTCAACACTACTATTGAATCAAAACGGTGCTTATATTTAGGGACAAAGTGGTACACTCGTACGGTGGCCTTTACAAACCAGCATAATATCAATAGTACAATATTACCGTATCAAACGACCGTATTATACCTGGTATATATGTATTCTTATTTTTACGGGATCCAAAAAACGAATACTATTATAATATGTATTATTATTATCTTTGCCATCCGACAATGTGCAGCATGATCTTCAGCGTTGATCACTCATAAAACTGCCAAAAGCAGAAGACCACGGAAACCAAGGAAACATTCGTAGTACTCTTGATACTCGTACAGACTCGTACGTAATACGTAATCAAAATAGGCAGCAGGTGGTATACTGCTGTGTAGTACGTATACGTATATCATACGTATATGGACAAGGTACCAGGTGCAATTTTTTTTCTAGATGTTTTTATTATCGCACAAAGTATAGGACACCTAATAAGAAAAACAAAATCTGGTCGAGGCTGGATTTCTTATTTGAGGGGGCGTGCTTTCTACACTAATTTCAATATAAGGACTCCCGAATTTCCTATTTTACCCGAAATATCAGCCTGGCTTTCTTATTAGCCTGTTTCTCATTGGGTGTCCTGCACTGTATTTATAGCAGCATTAGCTTCGCACTACTTCTGGCTCACTCCCTCCCTATTCATACTCGTATGATACATAGTAATAACTCAGACCCGGGGTCAGGCTCCTCCATCTCCTCCCCCACTACGGTCCTTGCCTTGACTTTTGTCGCGCAGAGGGTTTAGCTCTCCCAACGCTCGTCAATCTTCACCGAATTTTGCTTACTCACGCTCTCGAGCTTTCCGCTAGTCAAGATCTTTTTTTTTTTGCGAAAAACAGTCCCCACGAGCACGAGTATGCACTCGGGAGGGCTCGAACCCTAACCCTAACCCTAACCGTAACCCCATCCCCAACCTTTGTACTTTGCTTTCGAATTGTGTCAATTAGTTATGCGCCACCCCTCGCTCGAAGAGGAGGGGGGCAGGGAAACCCCGGGGCTGACCTCCAAACAGCCCCGTTCCAGCATCCGTACACACGCAAGTCAGCTGCCACTCCACCCGGCGTAAAACTCCATATTCGCCGGCCTCCCCCGGCGTAAAACTCCATATTCGCCGGCCTCCCACTCACTACGGTAGTTGACTTGGTGTACGTATGCTCTTTCTCCCTCTCTGACCTCCCCCCCCCAACCTTCGGCATTATCTATATATCGCCCCACTTGGTCCCTTGCCCTGGCTGCTTCTTGCAACCTTCACTTCCATCTACCATCACGCCAGACACCCACTGTGCATCTTTCCCATGATTTCGTACGTACCCCTTATATGCGCCCGACGCCCATCGGCCCTCGCGCTTCAGCACCTCGGGATCAGCGCCCCCGGCCGACAGGTGCGTGGCACCCCCAATCCTCAGGGAGTGCAACGCATACTCCTCTGCCTGCACTCCCGCCACTGACACCACCTGTCGCAACGCCCTCGTGGCCTGCGCCTGCGTCCACATCGACCACCTGCCATTGCCACAACCAAACGCCACTAACGGTGCCGACGGGGGAAGGAAAAGGTAACACGACAATAACTCGACCATTAAATCAACAGCGCCCCCCCCAGCGCTTACTGATCGTGGCGGACCTTTTCTGGCTCGAGTTAGTATTGCGCCCTTGCGCAACTGGTCGCCTTTGGACCCTCGAAACCGCACTTCAACTCGATCCGCCGTCGACCACTGCCCCCCTTCCAACTGTTTTTCTCCCCGGAAAAAGGCTACGTCTCCCCGCCTCAAACAATAAATCTCGTGCATACGTGTACTCGTTTCGGCGAACATCTCCGCCGCCCGCGTAAGAAAGAAAAATGACGCCCCCAGTGCAAGCCACAAAACGCGCCCCCCAACCCCCCATGTCTGCGCCAAGTGCTCCCCCCCAAGCAGCATGGGCCACGACACCGGCCTTCGTACTCTCGGTTGCGATCCCGCGGCTGCGTGCGATCTTGCGGAACCTTTAAGTGCGTTTCGAAGTAACGGGTGAGTGGTGTCTAACTCGAAACCGCGCGAGGATCGGTGAAAAAAATTGATAGCCGACAAGTGACTCTCCGCGGTTTGGGCTTGCAGTTTGTTAGTTGTTACTGCGTAAGCTGTGTACTCTAAAAGGGACCTTACGTTCGCCACCGAATTTTTGGAAGCTTCTAAAAACACCGGTTCACCTACCACGTTCAAGCGAAAGTCCACCCACGAACCGAAATACCCCTGGTAAGCTCGCTCAGTCGAAGGCGCAACGGCGTTTCGGACGAGCTCGAGGCCAACACTGAGGTACATAGAGCTCTGCCGTTTTCCCCCAAATCCCAAACCTGCCACGGGATTTGGGGGCGGGCGCGAACAAGATTAGCGTGTACGTCGGATTTTTTCCACCTAGAGATTCCGTCAGCGGCGTCGTTCAAAACGCCGGGCACATGCAAGGCGTCAAAATTCCACCCACTGGACATTTCAAGAACTCCCAGGAGACGCATCAACGCCCCCGATCGCGGCTCTTTACCTCCCCGGCAACGTCGCACCCACTGCACTGCTGCCTCGTTATCTCCCCGTAACAGCACACAATCGCCTGCCTGTGTGGGGAGATCTTCACACAAAACCACCAACATCCATGATGAAATAACCATCCCAAGCAGCTCTAAAACGTTAATAGAAATATCGTTCACGCCGTTCACTGCCCGACTTGAACCGCAAACTCGCTCTTGCTCGTCCTTCGCAAGGTCGTACCGCCAATACACGCCCGTTTCCAAACAAAAAACCCCGATGGCCTGCTTGGATGCGTCTGAAAATATCGTGCGTTGAGGGGGACGAGATACCAAATTATACATGGGCGCTGAAAGGCGACCCCCGATGGCTTCGAAACCCTCGGTCGCAAACCATCGCCAAAACTCGAGATCCCCGTGAAATTCCGGACCCAGAACCACGCGCCGCCCACGCCCTAATGACGAAGCTTCGGACGCGGCAGCCGACCGCGGCATCCCAACGTCTGCTAATAGTCGGTTCACGAAAAACTTGCCCGGCCGCACCACAAAAGCCACATGCATAAAAATAAACGTCAACTGGGAAACCTGCTTTTCCCACGCCCACGTGCGAGATGGCGGCCACTCCGCCATCAGACGGCCCAGCTTCTGCATTTTTGTGGGTGGCATCGTCACTGACAACTCGTCGGTGTCCACTATCCAACCCAACACCTCCAACCGTGAATCCCAACTAGTAACCTTCCGCGCGGATAACAATGCCGGATCGTCTGGGCCCCGTTCTCCTAACAAGCGGAAGTGATCGGATGGGAGAGATTGTAACGCGCGAATGCACCTCCGACCATCTGGAAACCATTGGACCTCGACGAGGATGCCGTCATCAACATAGTACCGCACGAAACATTCGCTGCCAGTTTCACCGCCACGATCCTGAATACGCACGCAATCCCGAGGCAGGGCAGCAGCCCTGCCCCCCCGCGACGGCACCACCGTTACATGGTCAACGGCAGTGGCTCCTTGGGCCGTCACATGAGCGTGCTGGAATGTGGTGTGAGTGTGTGAGTGTTCGAGGGCTGCCGAAAACATTCCCCAAAAACCTGGACTACTCCGCCACCCGAACTGCAAGCGAAGATCAACCACCACGTGATTCCCCACTTTGTACCCAAACGTCGGGGCACCTTCTGGGTCTACTGGAACCTGTCGAAAAGCCTCTTTCACATCAATACGTGCCAACACGATGCGTGCGTCTGGCCCGAATCTCTGCCGCAGGTACAACACTCGCAAAAACACATCGCGCAAAACGTGACCCAACTCACACGGTGGAGCGCACTCAAAATCGGTATCCTCATTGACACTCGACCGATTGCCAGACCCTGCGAATGTCAAGTCATGAATGATGCGAAATTTGGGCTCCTCGACTACACTCAATGGGGACAGGCGGATTCCTTGAATTTCTTCAATGAAATTCGCGTTGAACACCAACGCACGACCCGTAACCACATCAGTCACCACCTTCTTGGCAATCTCATCTGCGTAACCCCTAACACCCGAGTGATTGCCATACTCCACCTCCTCAGTGAGATGGCCACCTTGTGCGACGTCCACCGGCACACCCGGTGATAACGCTCGCAACAAACGGTCTATGTGAGGAAACTGTTTGACTTCCCCGAACCAATGCATCACTTGTCTCACATCAACATGTGGTGCGAAAGTTCGTGGACCGACGACGGAAGTCAACTGCTTCACACTCCCTTCACACTGCCTCAACAAAAACGAGCCTAAATCAGCGATTCTGCAGAGGCAACCCAACGTGCCTGACAGGGGCGAGCTACTTAGCATGGCCCGTTGAACACGCCAGGCATCCACAGCCTGGCCCAGCGAGAGCTTTATTCCCAACGAATACACCCGCTCTGCCTGTCCAACCCCTCCAACGCTACTCTCAACCCGCCCGTGCATACCTTCCTCTGGTGGCGCCGACCCCGGAACGCGAAGCTCAGAACGTTCTCGCCCAACCGCTCCCTCCCGTTCCAGCACGCCCAACGCCAGCTCCCGCAGCCCTCGCCCCACCTTCGAGGTCTCTGCAGTCGCCCCGCCCGAGGTTGGCCCCACCGGCAGGTGGAGCCCGCACCCCTATCCCGAGCCAGAAGCGCCGCGTCCGCCCTCGCCTCCCTGCGCCCCCCGACCACCCCCCCCAGTGGCCCGTACTACTAGTGCGTTCGAAGTCCCGTCTCCCCCCCCCCGACCACCAGCGCCTGCGTTACCGTCCCCACCCCGCCCCCGCGCTCCTCACTCCGCAGGGACCCGAGCCTCCGTGGCTCCAGGCTTGTCGTGTGAGAACTTGCAGCCATCGCCGTACGTACAAGTTTGCGTCTGGGAGAACCGGAAGCACGCGTTCGTCTTCTTGCGTTTGGACTTCGTTGCGACCGCAGCCCCTTGGCTCCTTTTTCCCGTACTACTTGCTGAATGCGCACCTCCACCGCTGTCGGCGCGCAAAAGCTTGTACATGGTGCCTCCACCGCGCACAAACTCGCGGAGCGCTGGGAATCTCGGCAACGGGGGCATTTCGAACACCGCGTCGGCCTCCGGCGGTGTGGCCGCCGCATGTTCTACCTGCACCGTCCTCGTTAGCTCGCCTACCCATAAGCGAAGGTCGTCGTTGATCGTGCTTCCCAGAATTTTTGCTGTCTCGCTGCTCCTGAGGAAATCTTGTAGTGCTTGAGGACGTGGCTCCGTAGCAACGTGCTCGCATCGACGAAGCACTCGTCGATCCTGTGCGTCCGCGCGAGGCACAGCGCGTCCGACGCCACAGTGTCTTTGAGGCCCAGGCTCAGGAGTGACTTCAGTGCCTGCCGCAACAAGTCGAAACTGTCCGCCAACGGCACGTCTCTGTCGTTGCTGCCGGCCTCCATACGCGGACGAAATTGCAAAACGTCGAATCCGCCCAGGGACCGAAGCTGCTGCGCCACCTCAGCTGTCACCTCCAGCATGTCTCCCAGCAGCGCCTGCAGATCGTCGACGGTCTCCCCGGTGCTTGGCGGTGCCCGGCCGCGAACGAACCAGTGCTTTCGAGAGCCTGACTTCCTCCAGATCGCCACATCATTGCCCAGCTCGAGCTTCTGCATCTGGCGTTCCCTGGCACTCCGACCTGGTGCATCCGCGATCCCTGCCGCAGCAGCAGCGGGGTTGCTGTTGTCGACGGCTTGCTGAATCATCTTCTGTAGCTGGTCCATCTGGCCGGACATCTCCTCCAACCTCTCGGACACCTCACCCACCCGGTCTGTCATACCAGTTAGCTCCTCGATCCTGCCCGCCACCGCCTCAAACTTGCGATTAATCTCCGTGAACTCGCCGTCCAGTTGCCGCTGCCGATTTTCCATCTCAATACGGCCTTCCCGTTCCCACTTCTCCATCTCTAGGCGGCTCACCGTTTCCCCCTTTTCCGCCTGCTCGGCCGTGCCGTCCATTCCTTGGTCACTTCTTCCGTCACCATCGCTCACTTTGGCCTCGTCCGACATGAAAAAGGACACTCTCCTGAACACCTCCCCACACTGTTGGCTTGACGGCTTGGAAGCCCTTTGCTTGATGTCTGCTCGTCAGCACAACCCCCGATTCTCTCAGGGAGGTGTTCCTTCGGCACTGCTGCAGTACGCAGTCAATTCGCCCCATGTACGTATGGACCACTACAGGACCTACATTCAGCATATATGATTGGCCAATTCTTTCGTACGTACAAAACTCATATTCCCTCGCCTCGCTGTGCTCCCCACGGAAATATTATGCTTGTCGAACCAATCCGTGGCGGCAGTGAGTAGTAGTAACCTTGTCGAACATATATAATATGATTATGTTGTATTAATATTAATAGTAGTATAAAGAGTAGCAGTGTGCGTGTCATGCACAAGAACAGTTAGTTGAATTGTGCAGAATTTAGCAGGTATGGTATGTAGTAAGTGGCGAATGAACGCCATTCACAAAAACAAAGTAATTTATGTACGTATTGCGGGTTGCTATACTCGTACTTACTTGCTGTTTGTATATATAAGAAAGCTTTGCACTTTGAGTAAAGCCCTACCCATTACTACAGCAGTACATACAGCAGTAGTAAAGGACACATACTATTAGGAAATGTGCTATTAATAGTGATACGAAAGCCAGTTAATATTTAGAGGAAAAACTGAAATTCGGGAGTCGTTATCTTGAACTTACTGATCAGTGTAGAATGCACCCTCTCTCAAATGGGGTGGTGAAAGAACGCATGTTGCAAGTCGTTTCGGTGACCACACAGGTCGCCATTTCCAGGAGGGTATCACGGTTCAAACTCCAACTCAGGCACCGCCAGCAAGCGAGGAGGAGCAGGGGGGGGGGGGGGGGGGGTGACAGACCCACACCGATGGCGTGAGGATGGAGCTTGGATGCGGCTTAGGACTTAAGAATAGAGCGTGAAGAGCGCATACGTATTGGGAAGAAGTAGTTGAGCAAGGACGACAAATAATGAAGTATTATTGTAGATACATCTGGACGGGAAGTAGACATAGAAGGATGTTAGACTTTGCGCAAAGGGTTAGGGTTCCTTGGTTTCCGTGGTTTTCTGCTTTCGGGAATGTTATGAGTGACTAATGTTGAAGCTCATGCACATTGTCGGATGGCAAAGATAATAATAATTTCCAGGAGGGTTTCACGTTTCAAACATCAGCTCAGGGGCCGCCAGGAAGCGAGGAGGAGCAGGGGGGGGGGGGGTGACAGACCCACACCGATGGCGTGGGGATGGAGCTTGGATGCGGCTTAGGACTTAATAATTGAACGTAAAGAGTGCATATTGGGAACAAGGAGGGAGCAAGGACAACAAATGGAGTATTGTGGATAAATCTTGGCGGGAAGCAGGCATAGAAGGGTGTTACACTGTTGTACGCATAGGTTTCCTTGGTTACCGCGGTTTTCTGCTTTTGGGAATTTTGTGAGTGATCAAAGCTGAAGATCATGCTGCACATTGTCGGATGGCAAAGATAATAATAATACTAGGAAAAAACCCAGCCTGGACCAGATTTCTCGATTCATATTATTAGGTGTCCTGTTCTACGATACAGCAGTAGTAGTAGTATTAATAGTAGCAGTAAGTACTGACTGTAGTAATGATACGAAGCATATTTATGATATCGATAGCTACTGATATCAATAAGAGTGTCGTAGTTGAAATGTCTGGTAAAGGAGACACAGCACAATATAGTTGGGGCCTACCGATGCATATCATACGACATTTATTTATGCCGGCGTTATGTTTTGGGGAGCTAATAAATACAGGCAGTAGATGCACCTTATGGAAATGTATTAACACGTATTTATACGTACGTATGCTGTATGTGATATGATCGACAATATCTTCAACGTTTTCTATTGGACTACCAGTGCAGTACTATTCTATTTGCTGCTGCTGCTGTATGTGCTGAATCGATAGTTAGTTCGGCTTTGCTTATCCTCAGTCCTCAACGTGTGGCATGATCACAGCGTGGTGTCCGGAGACATATTGCTGTATGCCAATTTGAATCGTGGGGTCTGGATCCACGCCCACCACCCACCCGTTGACGCTGGGCGAGTGTGGTGAGTGTTGGATATGGATACACTCTGTCCTGCAACTTTCGGCTATTAATAGTGCGTATGATGCGAATTGAGAACAGTATCACAATACATTCCAACACATGGTATACATACGATACGTGTACGTAGGCATGTTTTGTGGCATGAAGCCGACGCAGAACATGTGTATGTATGTCATGTGCGGAGAAACCGCTTGATTCACATGCAGCTATCATAACGACTCATACGCTTACGAAGTACCAGGTAGTATTTTATAGGATTAGTACTATTAATATCATCGTCGTATAATAGTATTGCTGTGGCCATGTACATGCATGCCGGTCGCCCCGGTGGTCTAACTGGTAGCCACGAAGCCTGTAGGGCCGGATGTCGAGGGTTCGATTCTCCCCAAGCCGGTCGCCCCGGTGGGCTAGCAAGTAACCACGAAACTTGTTAGCGTCAAGGTCACGAGTTCGAGCCCCCCCGTGTGCATGCGCGTAGGGACTTTTTCTCGCAAACAATCTTGACAAGCTGAAAGCGCGAGGGCGTGAGTTAGCAAAATTCGATGAAAATCGACGAGCGTTGGGAAGGCTGAACCCTCTGCGCGATAAAAAATCAAGGCAAGAACCGTAGTGGGGGAGGAGGGAGAGGAGCCTACTTTGTGACCCCGGATCTGAGTTACGACTATTAATAGGGAGGGAGAAACACGGAAGTGCAAAGATAATGAATGGGTTGGAAAAAAAAAAAAAAAAAAAATGGAGGTTTTTATGCTCAAATGACACCGACTGTCGAGAGCGCATATTATAGCGTGGGTAAGCAAAATTCGACGAGAAGAGTTGACGAGGGAAGGAAGTGCTGAACACTTCTCGCGATAAAAATGCAAGGCAAGAACCGTAGTGGGGGAGGAGGGAGAGGAGCATATTTTGTGACCCCGGATCTGAGTTACGACTAGGGAGGGAGAAAGACGGAAGTGCGAAGATAATGAATGGGATGGAAAAAAAAAATGTATACATAATACGTACTGCTGGGTACCGGTATACAGCTCTTTTTTTTCCCATCCCATTTACAGTATTATCTTCGCACTTCTGGCTGCTGCCACAGCAGTCCCCCTGCCATATAGTCGTAACTCAGATCCGGCGTCTCAAAGCAGGCGCTTCTCCCTCGCACAACGCACCGACGGCACGACCGGAAAATACCGTTAATATCAATAGTTAATATAATACGTTGAAACAACGATTGTTTCCCCTTTTTCAGCTTTTGGCCATTGAGTTGACTACGATATATAACACTCGTAATATGATACGTCGTACACACGGTTTTACATTGTTCTGATACATAAAAAAATAAAAAAATCGCACAAGAAATCCTTAATATTGTTCCAATATGTACAATAAGTACTAAGTTCAGCAACTTCAGCAGCTCAGCAATATTAACAGCAGTAATTTTCAGTGGTATATATAACATGATATTACGGCATTTATGATCTTGTCTTTCGACCACGAAAAACGAGATGATGAAATTCTTTGTGGAATACCGCGTTTGAACAATTGTGGTGGTGTGCCAGCAACCAGCAACACCCCCCTCCCGTATCCTCTAGACAGAGAAACAACGAACGGTTTTATGGCACCGTATTGAGGAGCACCACCACCTCCTCTCTACCTACTCTCCGCCCCCCCTCACCCTCACCCACTCTCACACACTCGACCAAGCCAAGCCCCTCATTTCCAACTCTCGACCCTTCCATCGGCTACTATTCAGCAGTGCTACTACAACAGCAGTACTACAGTTTCTACGACGACACCAGAAGAAGCACATCCATCCATACGGCCTTCGGTAAGTCCGCGAATAACCTCGAGCGGTGCACGATGCAAGCGGTACACGGCAAGGGGGGTAGTAGTAGCATAGTGGTGTGGGTGGTCAGGTAGATGATCAGAGTATGTGCGGCATAACACTGCTGCTGCTGCTGCTGCTGCTGTGCTGCTACGTATTGCAACAGGATTACAACTTATAGATACTCCTGCAGCCCATCGCGCAGTATGTATGGTGGTGACAGCCGGCGAACATGCGCAGTCTTGTAGAGACAGACACAGCTCTCTTTGGGGCTCTGTCTACTGCATTGTTATGGACTACACTCTCCAGACTACTCGTTCATCTTGACAACGGAGTGCGGTGATACCAGACCGTCTCCTCTTCTCCTGAAAACAGAGCCGAATTCCAGTACGTAGAACGCGGCGTTGCTCCAAAAATCCATTCAGACAGCCTGTATCGTACACAGCCTCTCTTGTCATTCGCAGCCCTTGCTGCACTGCTTACTGTCTCTCGCCCTCTACAGCAGCAGGTGTTGCTTTGATCGTGTAGCTGTTTTGTGATCAATATATTTAATGTTGGGACACCTGCTATATGATTGTGACCATACCTCGTCATTCTCGTGTTGTTTGTCTCGAGTCAGTATCCGATGTACGTATATATAATCTGTATAGACTACCCACAGTAGTATATCATGCTGCTACTAAATCCAAACGGTACTTATATCTCAGAACAGTAGTGGTACACGAAAATGCAAGGCAACGACTCCCGAAATTGTTGTGCCCCCAGGTGCTCCTGTAAATATCAGGCTGCTTTTCTTTGGTTGGTTTTCTTATTTACCGTATCCTTCTGCGTATTGTCTGTACGAGTACTGTTGTCCTGCATCGCATTTGTCTGTATCGCATGTATGTGTGTCGTGTCTTCTGCCTTTACCGTATAACACGGAAGAAAGCACACCCCCCCTAGATACCACACCCCCCTACATTAGCACACGCGGTGATATATTTTTGTTGTGCTGTTTTTTTTATCGTCGTTTTATCACCGGGGGTAGGTTGAATATTACCACACCCCCTATACGGAGGTGCGTCTGAAAACAGCATCAAACGCCAAATTTTTCTCACCGCCTGGTGGATACCATTCATCCACAACACTTGATACACTCCTCCTACTACTGCGTCCTACGCCCCAACCACCGGCGCCGGAATATTAATACTACGTATATAGGATGTATATATACTTCGTATCTCATCCTTGCTAACGGTACGTAGTGGTACTGAGGGGTTCTACAGCACTAGGCACGCATTCAGAACTGGAAAAACATCCCACCCTAATTCCAAGTAGTTTGTCCCCAAATGCGTTAAGTAGCAATGATCACTACCGTTAGAACACCCCCTCAATACCACACCCCCTCGTCACCACACCCCCTAGCTGTNAACGTTGGTAATCAGTATCACAATACGTTAAATGATATGCAATATTCATATCCATTGGTCACCCCGGTGGTCTAACTGGTAGCCACGAAGCCTGTAGGCCCGGATGTCGAGGGTTCGATTCTCCCCATGGAGGTTTTTATGCTCAAATGACACCGACTGTCGAGAGCGCATATTATAGCGTGGGTAAGCAAAATTCGACGAGAAGAGTTGACGAGGGAAGGAAGTGCTGAACACTTCTCGCGATAAAAATGCAAGGCAAGAACCGTAGTGGGGGAGGAGGGAGAGGAGCATATTTTGTGACCCCGGATCTGAGTTACGACTAGGGAGGGAGAAAGACGGAAGTGCGAAGATAATGAATGGGATGGAAAAAAAAAATGTATACATAATACGTACTGCTGGGTACCGGTATACAGCTCTTTTTTTTCCCATCCCATTTACAGTATTATCTTCGCACTTCTGGCTGCTGCCACAGCAGTCCCCCTGCCATATAGTCGTAACTCAGATCCGGCGTCTCAAAGCAGGCGCTTCTCCCTCGCACAACGCACCGACGGCACGACCGGAAAATACCGTTAATATCAATAGTTAATATAATACGTTGAAACAACGATTGTTTCCCCTTTTTCAGCTTTTGGCCATTGAGTTGACTACGATATATAACACTCGTAATATGATACGTCGTACACACGGTTTTACATTGTTCTGATACATAAAAAAATAAAAAAATCGCACAAGAAATCCTTAATATTGTTCCAATATGTACAATAAGTACTAAGTTCAGCAACTTCAGCAGCTCAGCAATATTAACAGCAGTAATTTTCAGTGGTATATATAACATGATATTACGGCATTTATGATCTTGTCTTTCGACCACGAAAAACGAGATGATGAAATTCTTTGTGGAATACCGCGTTTGAACAATTGTGGTGGTGTGCCAGCAACCAGCAACACCCCCCTCCCGTATCCTCTAGACAGAGAAACAACGAACGGTTTTATGGCACCGTATTGAGGAGCACCACCACCTCCTCTCTACCTACTCTCCGCCCCCCCTCACCCTCACCCACTCTCACACACTCGACCAAGCCAAGCCCCTCATTTCCAACTCTCGACCCTTCCATCGGCTACTATTCAGCAGTGCTACTACAACAGCAGTACTACAGTTTCTACGACGACACCAGAAGAAGCACATCCATCCATACGGCCTTCGGTAAGTCCGCGAATAACCTCGAGCGGTGCACGATGCAAGCGGTACACGGCAAGGGGGGTAGTAGTAGCATAGTGGTGTGGGTGGTCAGGTAGATGATCAGAGTATGTGCGGCATAACACTGCTGCTGCTGCTGCTGCTGCTGTGCTGCTACGTATTGCAACAGGATTACAACTTATAGATACTCCTGCAGCCCATCGCGCAGTATGTATGGTGGTGACAGCCGGCGAACATGCGCAGTCTTGTAGAGACAGACACAGCTCTCTTTGGGGCTCTGTCTACTGCATTGTTATGGACTACACTCTCCAGACTACTCGTTCATCTTGACAACGGAGTGCGGTGATACCAGACCGTCTCCTCTTCTCCTGAAAACAGAGCCGAATTCCAGTACGTAGAACGCGGCGTTGCTCCAAAAATCCATTCAGACAGCCTGTATCGTACACAGCCTCTCTTGTCATTCGCAGCCCTTGCTGCACTGCTTACTGTCTCTCGCCCTCTACAGCAGCAGGTGTTGCTTTGATCGTGTAGCTGTTTTGTGATCAATATATTTAATGTTGGGACACCTGCTATATGATTGTGACCATACCTCGTCATTCTCGTGTTGTTTGTCTCGAGTCAGTATCCGATGTACGTATATATAATCTGTATAGACTACCCACAGTAGTATATCATGCTGCTACTAAATCCAAACGGTACTTATATCTCAGAACAGTAGTGGTACACGAAAATGCAAGGCAACGACTCCCGAAATTGTTGTGCCCCCAGGTGCTCCTGTAAATATCAGGCTGCTTTTCTTTGGTTGGTTTTCTTATTTACCGTATCCTTCTGCGTATTGTCTGTACGAGTACTGTTGTCCTGCATCGCATTTGTCTGTATCGCATGTATGTGTGTCGTGTCTTCTGCCTTTACCGTATAACACGGAAGAAAGCACACCCCCCCTAGATACCACACCCCCCTACATTAGCACACGCGGTGATATATTTTTGTTGTGCTGTTTTTTTTATCGTCGTTTTATCACCGGGGGTAGGTTGAATATTACCACACCCCCTATACGGAGGTGCGTCTGAAAACA
Source organism: Saccharina japonica (assembly GCA_008828725.1). Taxonomy (NCBI): domain Eukaryota; class Phaeophyceae; order Laminariales; family Laminariaceae; genus Saccharina; species Saccharina japonica. The sequence goes on along the minus strand of MEHQ01001814.1, from coordinate 107,709 downwards.
GCATCAAACGCCAAATTTTTCTCACCGCCTGGTGGATACCATTCATCCACAACACTTGATACTACTCCTCCTACTACTGCGTCCTACGCCCCAACCACCGGCGCCGGAATATTAATACTACGTATATAGGATGTATATATACTTCGTATCTCATCCTTGCTAACGGTACGTAGTGGTACTGAGGGGTTCTACAGCACTAGGCACGCATTCAGAACTGGAAAAACATCCCACCCTAATTCCAAGTAGTTTGTCCCCAAATGCGTTAAGTAGCAATGATCACTACCGTTAGAACACCCCCTCAATACCACACCCCCTCGTCACCACACCCCCTAGCTGTGGGGCTACCGTGCATGGTGAGTATCACCGGGGATACGCTTCGTAGATACCGCCCCCCCCTACAACAAACAGCACACCCGGTGATAACATTTTTTAAACGTCAAAATGTTGTTACCGGGGTGTGCTTTCTTCCTGTCCGGGTTTTACAGCGGGATCATGTTACAGTACTGTAGTCCCGTTTCCTTTAGAGTTAACTTGGTTTGGTTCCAAACTTGGTTTGATACGTTTCGCTTTGTTGTTCTTCGTATACAGACATATCATTACTGATGTACGCTGCCATCAACTAGCTAGCGTGGAGTGGCTGTGGTCATTCGGTATATTTGGGTACGTAGATGCATGTGTTCGTTGGCTCTGGCTTTTGTTTCACTCGGGGGGGGGGGGGTCAGCGACAAAATAATTTTAATCCAAGGTGGCTGCCCACGAAAACATAGAGGGGCTTGCGAAACGACGTTAGCGTTTTTACCACGGCTAAAAGCATTCAACATGATAATTAACGTTCTAGTTGAATGGGTGTGGGAGGGGTAGCAGCACACTTTTACCGCGATTTAGTATATTTACTTTTATCATGGTGTAGATATGCGTGACATCGTCGTTCTTCTGTACACGCTACACCGCGTTTCCTATCCTACTGTAGGTATGAAACAACTTTGCTGCTTGCTCCGAATATATTACCTCGTTGTTGCATTCCCACCATGCTACCGCCGCAAGCAGCGATGACCGAAGACGCACACACTGAAGATGCACCTCGATAATAGATGCATCTGCCCAAGGGCGCACAAAAAAAAAGTTATCGACACCACACCACCCCCCCCCTATATTGGAGGGAAGAAACCGGACCGTTGTGATCCCAGAAAACAATAAGTCAACTTTTTTTATAATTACCCCCCCCCCCCCCCCCAAAAAAAAAAAAAAAAATTTAAAAAAAAAAAAAAAAANCCAGCGAAAAAAAAATACGGGGGGTCTCGAAAACCAAGTTAAAAAAAGGGAACAAAAAACGAAAAAAAAATGGTTTTTGCTCATTTCGTCCTGTGATCACAGCGATCCGGTTTGTTTTTCATTCTGACCTTCCTACGTGAGTGGGTTTTCTTTTTTTTTTTGTGCGCCCTTGATCTGCCCAGTATTTTTCGTACGTAAACGACACCATATAGTGGGAGTCGTCGACTGTACATTGGCGCACTTTCTCTCGGTACAGCATTCGTAAGGCCGCCCGGACATCGTCCATAAGAGTGCCGTAGCTTCCTGCACAACCAATGGCTCCGTCCGACCTCAATTTTCCACCGCACGTGCTACGTTATATATGCCTGTTATCGGTCACCGTCAGCGAAATAATTATTCACTGCAGTACTTGAGTCGTGGATACAGTAAAATAATTTTATTTCCACGCCTCAGTCTCTGGTCTTGACAAGTGCACAAACCAATACTGCATAATATCAGATAGGGTTAGACCAGTTCCATAGTCTGCGTTACCGAAACAAAAAACGAAAAAAAAATGTTTTTGCTCATTTCGTCCTGTGATCACAGCGATCCGGTTTGTTTTTCATTCTGACCTTCCTACATGTGTGGTGTCGTTTTTGTTTTGTTTTTGTGCGCCCTTGATCTGCCCAGTATTTTTCGTACGTAAACGACACCATATAGTGGGAGTCGTCGACTGTACATTGGCGCACTTTCTCTCGGTAAAGCATTCGTAAGGCCGCCCGGACATCGTCCATAAGAGTGCCGCAGCTTCCTGCACAACCAATGGCTCCGTCCGACCTCAATTTTCCACCGCACGTGCTACGTTATATATGCCTGTTATCGGTCACCGTCAGCGAAATAATTATTCACTGCAGTACTTGAGTCGTGGATACAGTAAAAAAAAAAAAATTCCACGCCTCAGTCTCTGGTCTTGACAAGTGCACAAACCAATACTACATAATATCAGATAGGGTTAGACCAGTTCCATAGTCTGCGTTACCGACCGATCTCCACTTAATTTTTACTTTGACGTCACGAATAGTTCACTGCCGCGAGTATCAGGATAGTGGATTTTGCATTATGATACGCATGTTGATCCTGGCGTAGTTCATGTGGATGTTACTTACGATGTGAATGGCAAATATATTTTACCATGAGTGTGCGCGTCGTTGGATTGTGTGCGGGGAGCATAGCCTGCCACGATCTCGAGGTTTGTGTCCACACAGCCTCTTGCAAAATAGTCCACGATATAGTATCCGCTCACTGTTTTGGAATACTGCAATAGGCTCCCCCTGCTCACGAAGGCCACCATATGTCAAGGGCGGTTTGAGTCCTTTCATGTAGGGTCGTTGGGAGAGCCTTGGCGTACGACAACATAATACAGGTGCACCAACGGAGCTTAAATCCACACATTAATAAGGGGGCTGTGGACTATGATTAGGGATACCGTACCCGGTGTGGTTTTGTGCGATTTGTAGCCGGTGAATTAATCCCCGAGCACACCCCATAGAGAAGTCACTTGAAGATGTACTTCCACCTCTACCAGAAACAACTGCACGGTCTCCAGAGGCGCTGACGTTCTCTAAATTCCATTCCATACGTACCATTCCCAGCTACCATGAGGACGTCAAGTGCGGCCCACCTATCGCTTCTTCTTCTGCTCGGAGTGGGATACTTCAAGGCGGATGCAGCGAGAGACACGATTACCGTCAGGACGTCCGACACGATCTACTGGGTCGACAGGTTCGACGACGGCCGCGATGAGCCCTACCAAGTGTTGCTCTGGCAATTTGGCCAGGACTCGGCCCTCTACACCTTCGAAGAATCGGGAAATTTGAAGACCCTGACGGCCGGTGACACAAAGTACACCTTCACCACACCCGACGGATCCAGAATGCTGCTTGAGTCTCAAGCCGAAACCGTAGAGAATGTGCCGCCCTCCGATTCCCGCCGCCTTTACGAATGCACCGACTGTGAGGAAACGTGGGACAGGCTGTGCGGCGTAGGCATCGCGGACATTTGCTCCTGGGTGCCGCTTCTGCCGAACGTTTTCAGTGAGGATGCGCAATCCGCGTTGACGAGAATGTGCAGTGGTTTTGGGGCAGCGTGCGACTCATCATCCGCGTTCGACACCTGCGAAGGGCAGTGCACCGAAGGTGAGATATATGTTGTGTTGTGTTAGCCCCCTTTGGACAGGGGACGGGTTCAGCTACTGCGGGAAGCGACAAGTGGACCTGGGCTTGTAAACTACCACTCCTGTAGATATATACACGAGCCCATGTCTGTATATCTTTTATCACTAAAGCCGACACACCTGATCCTTAAGCCGACCCGCCGTGTTGTTGCCGCCGTGACGTACCCTTTTTTCGAAAATGATCGACTGAAACGCCTCCTTGAAGGGCCTGCCCCCGAGACGACTCCAGCTCCGACCCCCGAACCCGTTGATGGCCCTGAACCGACTCCAGCTCCGACATCCGAACGGACTCCGGCTCCTACACCCGACCGCGTGGAAACCCCTCAGCAGACCCCAGCTCCTACGAGGGAGCGGACTCCGGCTCCGACCTCCGAACGTGTTGAAACCCCTGAACCGACACCATCTCCTACATCAGCACCCGTTGAAATCCCTGCACCGACCCCAGCTCCGACCGACGCTGACACGCCGGAAGAAACAGGTATTAAACAGAGAATATTGACGCGAACGGATGTATTATGAATCCGTGCTCTCACTGCAAGTGGTTTCGATCGTCCGTTGTTCGTTCTCACGGATAAGCGAGAACGGAAGCCGTTCGTACATTGCGTTGATCTGCACTACATATACGGTTATTTATCCTGCTCGAGAGGCGATGCAATAGCTGTTAACGAAGTAATCCTGAGCGCCTTCGTATGAATTACGTTGCACTTCGAACCTGCAGGTGCATGCAGCCCAAACCCTTGCCAGAACGGAGGGTCGTGCTCCATTGACCCCGCCGGCGGGCACATGTGCTCTTGCGCGTCTGGCTTCGGAGGCATCGCCTGCCAGACCGACACGTCAGGTGAGCACACCTCACATTTTGAGCATTCAGTAGGAATTGTGTTTGCAGCGTATCATTATCCGTAGCGAGTGAGACGGTTAGACGATGCCTGCATAGGAATAACGGACACGTTAACAAAATTAAATGCTGATGTGGCATCACTACCAGCGTACGAAAGCTGAATACGTAACACCTCCTTTGAACGTGTCCCTTGCCGTACTCATGAACTCCTTCCAACTTACCGCTCCCGTCGTCGCAGCGTTGGACCCGTTCTTCATTGAGCTCGACTTTATCGGGACTTGGACGGATGAACGCAGGGCCGTCTTCCAATCTGCTGCTGACAGGTAAATGGCTACCCGATCCCAATGTATCACTACGGTAATGATGGACCGGTGTCATGCACACCTTCACACACACGCGACCGCGTTCCCTTAGTACGATTGTTTTAATCCTTAACACGTCGGCAAAATAAAAGCACCCATGCCTATACATACAGTGATGCATATTTCCAACCATTATCACCAAGACTGCGTTTTGCGACGCCGTTTCTCTGTTTCCCTCTACGGCGACCAGAACCGTCTGCCTAGCTTCAAGAATGTCACGCTAACATCATCGCACTAGTTAAGTGGGGGCCGAATAAGGCTCAGTCCCTTTATTGGCTTGTATTTGAAAGACTTGACATGTGCTGCCTTTACTCTCTTTCGTGGCATTACATAATGTTGTCTCAAGTGTGTACGCACTCTGTCAAAACAATTGATTCATCGAACACGTGGCTTGGCCGTGTGTGCAGGTGGTCCGAGCTTATTACCCACGTGCCTTGCGGGGGTTCCGCCGAGAACCCTGCCGGCCGTCTCCTGATCAGCTCCACTCTCGAGGAAATCGACGGCGTCGGAGGCGTTCTCGGCTCTGCTGGTCCGACCAATGTTTGGAACTCATGCAACACCGTCAGCTTTGTAGGAGCAATGATGTTTGACATCGCCGACATCGCTCAGCTGGAGAACCAAGGAACTTTCGAAGGCGTTATTCTGCACGAAATGGGGCACGTCATCGGTGTCGGGTGAGCAAATTTGCATGCTCTGCGAATGAAACGTGTAGCAGGCACATTGTAGCAGTACGTACGCATTCTAGCTACATTTTCCGTGGCGTGTCAATGTTCCGTTTCTGGATATTAGCTTGCCCTTGGAATATAGTTGCTGCCGTAGGGATAGCGAATTTGCGTGTGGGTTTAGCAGTATTGAGGATGTGCACAAGGACGTTGGTTCCCTACGTGATCATCGCATATGTTGACGACGCAGACTGGGCATTGGTATATTGTTTGGCACCAAGCGCTCTGGCATCGACCGTTTTCTTTGTATAAACCACCGGGTGACACACGTCAACATGCATGCACGGAAGTGGGTATATCTCGCCATCCCACGAGAAGCTGACATAGCCCCAGAGCGAAACTGTGCGCTGCTGTACTTGCGCCGTGTTCAGCACAACATAATGTATCGCTCAAATTCCAACCCCTTAACAAACTTTCGGAACTGCCGTTCGGTACGTGGCGCTTGAAGTTATATCTACAGTAGTGGCTATAGTTGATTGCTCCGCTGTATCCTGGAAACGTTCGGATACACGGAAGTTCCAACTGCTTTTGCCTAATGATGTTTGTAGTATTCAGATGTCTAGCGTTTAAGGGGTAATACGGTACATGTTATCCGCGTCATACTACGCAAACGACCGAACTTGAAGCGTACTGAGTTGAATGTATCGTCTCATATATCGTTTTATTTTTGTCGTGGACTTGCTCAGAACCCTGTGGGGCCCCGACTTGGGTGGTTGCACAACGTGCCGTACAAGTGGAAACCCTGCCTGGACGTGTCCCGCCGCCGTGAGCACCTACGCTGATCTTGGCGGTTCTGATGCTGACATCGTCGAGTTGGACGGCTCAACCGGTAAGCGGCAGCATTAATAAGTGTTTAGGGGAAAATTACGTCCTTTAGTTGATAGAAACTTGAACGGGTACCCACATTTTCACTACCGGGTTTTGGCCACTCGGACGCGTGGCTCCAGATCTATTTAAACTTTGGACCTAAACACAGTCCATTTGCGTTCCGCAACAAAACCTCCAATGACGGTGCATATACAACGAAAACAAAAATGGCTATGAGTACAACGCATTGAAGCAGTCACCCGGCCGACTGGCTCTGTGCAGGTGAAAAACAAGCACCTATACATGCCCCCTCTAGCGTAGCACCAGTCCCCGCCTCAAGTTCATGTCGCACAGATCCAGTAACCACCGAACGAAATGCTGTGTTCGCTTCTTCGCAGGAACAAGCTGCGGTCACCTGGACGAAGAGATTTTTGACGATGAGTTGATGACCGGATTCGTCAACAACGTGAGTGACTGCTACTGCCTGATTCCTCCTCCTATACTCTCTATGTCCCCGCCTACGCATTTGAAGCACTATATAGTATTGCCCTCTGCCTCACATATTACGGACAAGCATCGGGGTTGAATTAGGTCAGCAGGTGCATGGTAAACGGTAGACACAGCTCTTCAATGTAAAGTACTCTCATTTTGTTCAGTTGCCAGACGTGGAGGAAAATCACTCCTGTATGAAGATTAGTAGATTTTTAATCGCCGCCCGCGCGTCGAATGCTCTTGCCTGATGGCCCGAGGTAACCGCGTACTGCTCGTCATTCTGGCCCTCGTGCGTTTCAGATCATGTTCCTGTCGAAGATGACCGCGTCTATTCTCGACGACCTCAACTACATCGTGGACCCGAGCGCGGTGAGTTTCGAGACTGTTCAAGAAGTTGAGCCCTGGTATCTATCATACGATCATACGTAAAGCAGATGCTACCCCATGAGCGCCACTTAACTGTCACACGGGATCACACCGTCTCATGTCGCGAATCCAGTATTGAACAGGGCTGACCGTCGCAGTCCAGTATTGAACAGGGGATCCACAAATATCGGTTATTCGGCCTTTACCATTGGGAAGTAGACGCTGACATAAAATACGTACCCAGGCATCATACCTACGCGTTCGCATTGTTCAGCGACGAATGTGCACGTTTTCAAGAAGAACTCAGGCTTACCACGCGTTACCCGCTTGGGCGCACCACGCGTTACCCTCGTTTGCTTCGTCTCTTCCTTTTTCACGTCAGGTGGACCCCTACACCCTGCCTTCCGAGCGCGGTAAGTCTCCTCCGACGATGGTGTTGAAGTTCTCTTTTCCCCACGGTATTCACCGCGCGCGGTATTTTAATGCCAAAGTAAATTTCACCCGAACATGTTACGTATCATATCCAGTGTTGGCCTCTTCCAACATCCCTTGACGCCTTAACGTACAACACACTATTCGCCTCATTTTTGTGGGGTGCTCTACCGTACCTATTAATAGTATCGTCGTAGACTTGTGTGGGCGAATTAGTTCAACTATGGTTGCCACAAGTGGACGTAATTCCACTAATAGTCAATATCTGACGTATCGTGGGGAGTTGCTACATGAGCCGGGAAAGCGCGTGCGGTATGTTTAAGGCGCCTGGCGGTCACAAACGCGTGCCGCCAGTGACCGGTGTCATGCATCGAGACAAACCTTAGCGTTTATGTACCTTAGTTTTTATCATCTTCTCAGCGCACCTCCCCTATATCATCCGTGTTTCCTTTGCGTTTGTATGGCAGGCGTGTCGATCAGAGGGGAGTCGGGGCCTTCGATGGGTGTGAACGAAACCGTCGTGGACGCAATCATCCGCGCTGTGGACGGCGATGGAAACGTGGTCCACGAAATTGTCGGCGCCATGATGGAGTTTTAGACGCGGTGCACGAACGCCTGGGCCATCTCGGCTGTTCACGCTACTGTTCTCGCGCATTTCGCGGTGTACGAGTCCTACGATGGATGTACCACGTTTTTGCTGAAAACGGTTTCTGAATTACGGGGCTCCTTAGCCCATACTCGTCGTTTTTTTTTCTTGCGTTGCGCGTTTTTTTTCATTTTAGACTTACGCCAGGGGATTGCTCGTTTAGTAAATGTTTTTAGTTTCCTCTAATTTTCGTTTTTGACTTAGCATTACTTAGTATATTAGTATAGATATCCTCAAGCGAGGAGCGACATAAACAAACCGTGGTGCATCTCTACCGTAGCCTGCGTCCAAAATAGACCCCCAGGGGCATCGTACTAGTGTTACGATGGTTTTCTAGCGTTCGGTGTATCTCGGTCGTGTGTTGAGCGTTCGCCGGGGTTTGTAACTCGTGGGTTAGTCGAAGTGAGAATAATGCATACCATCGAGTGTGCAATTTTGTGGATTAAGCTACCTGCCGATGTAGTGACAGTGTGTGGCGTAAGGTGGTACTGCGACGGCACGTAGGTATATAATAGTAAAAGGGAGAGGGGCGAGGGGGGTAGATAGTTGTTTACCCTGGTTCTCGTTTCCACGAGGACCGGGGGGTAGTATTGATGGCATTTAATTTATTGACAGCAGATCGAATTATTTGGTTTGTTTCTTCCGTGTGTTAGCTGACTTAACGATTTCCCAAACTGAAACACTTGCGAAATGGGTAAAACGAAATGTTGTGTTCCTGCTGTCGAGTCTAGCTAGCTAGAGACCAAGGGGGTTTATTTTGTGGCGCTGTGGCCCGGACGGATAGTCGTATCTTGCAATATTTTTTGACACATGGAATGGCGGTGCCGGGGTCCATTCCTAAGAGGTGGGTTTGTTCTGTAGCCGTTCAATCCAATGTTGATGTTTCGATCGTGGTGCTTTGCCGCATTGAACGATGCCGGCCTCGACTCCTACGTCATAGGTTCGTCTTGTAGCCGTTCGATTCCATGTTGCTGTTTCGGTTGTGGTGATGAATGCTTCCACATTATGGAGGTGGGCTCCGACTCTGATAAGCATCCGACGAGTTGTGGTAATAGTTCATTTTCGCGGGTCCGGTCCTCGTCTAGGTCAGAGTGGCAAGTCGAGGAGCTTTTGCGTCAATGGACTTCAGTGGAGTCTGGGCTGATGCTGAGGTATTCTCGGACTTACTGCTTTGTACTCGAGCCCCACCGTATGGTTGATAGAGAGGGATCGTCACCGACTATGGCGTGCGTGGTAATCATAAGGTTTTTCTCGGAGGTTTTCCGTCTGCATTAAATCCCAAATCACTTAAATAGTTTCGAGTCTAATACGAGAAGAGGAGATGACAATTTTCTTCGGTTATTGCGACTTCTTGACCCCGCCTATTACCCTGATCATCGCGATTGTTGAGTTTGGTTTTATTCCTCACGATCGTTGACACCGATTCGTGACGACTCCGCCTAATCCCGACGGTCAGTTTTTATCGCGATTGCTGAGTTTGGTTTTATTCCTCACGATCGTTGACCCCGATTCGTGAAGACTCCGCCTCATCCCGACGGCCAGTTTTGAGCTCTCGACAGTCGGTGACATTGATTGGTGCTTTGAAGCGCGTGTTACGATACAGGTATCAAGGTATACCTTTTTTTGGCTGAAACGTATTCGGAATGATCAAATAAAGACTCCTTACCTTAACCCCTTAAGAACTGGTCCCACGTTTTTGGGGACAAACTACTCAGAAATAGTGCGGGGTCATTTTTTCAGTTCTGAAAGGGTTAACCCAAAATCGTAAATTTTTCATCATTCTTGTGATGCCAAATTGTGTACATTGTACTTTTGTCACGGGATTGCTCGTCGGGTAGCCCGTTTAGGGGTCCCCTATACTCAATACCAGCAGCGTTTGGGCGATGTATAGAGCTCCCAAAGTGACCACGCTTAGAAAAGTATGGTGAATTTCTACCCGTAGCATGCGTCCTTAGGGGACCGGGGGCAAATACAATATGGACTTCATAATATACCATACCAGGGTAGTTGGTTAGCTTCGCCCGAAACAAAATTTGAACGCCACACGATGTCTCCTTTCCACGTGCTGGCTCTGGAGGTACGGTCACGCGCAAGAACAGTTGGTGCAGCCAGGAAAGTATCACACGATTTCAAGAGACCGCAGTTATCTCTAGTTGTATTTGTGACATGAGGCCGTCACCGTACTTCCAGCTACTATAGCATCACAGCATGATATATACCTATCAGCATACACACTCACTGCAGAAATAGGTAGCAGGTGATTTTCGCTTTGTGTATAGTAAGCGACGTGAGCCCCAAACGGAATCTCTCCCGCGCGGGTGCAATACACATTTGATGTGCATGCAGGGATAGCGACGCCGATTGTGCTCGTGCTTATTCCAAAGAGGTCTTCGAGCAGAGCAGCCAACATACTTAATCTTCGCTCGTGCTTGGTAACAAGGCTAGAGTGTGTTGTACGAAGTCAATGGCCGAAAACACCCCTCGAACACGACTTCGTGTACCCGTTCGTTGAGGGCGTTCTCCGCCAAATGTAGCTCACAAATCCGTGGTTACCTACACCCGAACACCTGTACCCAGCATCAGATCGGGGCCAGCATGGCTTCACTCTGCACACCCAGACAGATGGTTTCACTCTCAGGAACACACCTAGGGGACAAAAAACAGAGGTGTATGTATTCCATACCAGGCACGTACAGAACGCCATATACGGCCGCGTTCCCAACGTACGTCGAGTACGCATTAGAGTTCAGGCAGCATAAATGCACGACGAATGCCTGCCCTCTAATAGGCTGGTCGACCACACAAAGGATAATTCATCGCCACAAACACGAAACACAAACATAAAGCTGGACTTGAGCGGCCTTTAAAACCAGGGTGCTCCCTGGGATTTCAAGTCGGCAGCACAATCACCTGTCAAGCGCATACCAGCCGTTCAGCCACAGCTTAGACTCTCTTAAGCTGCATCTAGACTCGACAGTGAAAATACGACTCCGAGTACACCTTTTCATGTAAGTACGTGTGCCCTCTAGAGTACAGTACCTAGGGTGCTACAATCATAACTCGCTGAGTCCTCATGAGTCCCACGGGTGTGAAAACCTTAACGGACTGAGTGCTCGCGAGTTCCAAAGGTTCCAGGCGCTGAGATGACTGACTACTCGTGAGTGCCGAGTCAAAGGGTAAAACAAAATTAAAACAAGTGTGTTTTTGGGTATATTATGTTATATCTATTAAACAAAAACTGGATACGGTCATCAGAGAACCAAGTGCCAGTCATTTGGATTCGGCGACTGACTCATAAATACCAGTCGTTTTGCAGTACTCAGTCCCAATAAAACGAGCAGCAGAAATTACTGAGCCGTCACGAGCCCCAAGGGTACGATAAACAAAAATGGCTGATTCCTCGCGAGTCCCCAAGATACCAAAAGCTAAAATGACTACGCACTCGCAAGTTCCACGTGTACGACAAGATGAAATTAGTGAATCCTCGCGAACCGCGACGGTGCCAGCCGCTGAAAGGACTTGTTCTCGTTCGTACTGGTTCTCAGACGATATTTGCTTTTTTGCACCTCGAGCGCTGTAATCTGACGAATGTGAATTTTTCTCAGCACTTAAATCCCCGTCACGAAGCGGCGGGTCGGCCGACACATATTTCAGAACATGTTCGCTGGATATATGTATTTACGAATTCAGGCAGTCTGACGTAAGCATCGCCACTCTTTCACGAACAATACGCCGATAACACGCGTGGCGAAGCTGAAACACCTCAAAACACGAGCCCAATACAAGCCTTAAAAGACATTGGCGATCCTATTTAATTGGTAATATCGTGATCATTTTTGGTTCCACTCTACAAAGTGCCGCCAATGTTGTACTCGGTGTATCATAGGTATTGTCATTTTCAATGCACTGTTGTTGACGGCATCCAACAAAGGAGATGCAACACGAGGTCGCTCTCGACAGCTAGCTGGTGCGTTTTTAGAATTATCAATAAATTAAGTATGTTCCTTGGTTTCCGTGGTTATCTGCTTTCAGGAATGTTATGAGTGACCAATGTTGAAGCTCATGCTTCACATTGTCGGATGGCAAAGATAAACATAAATTACAGTAGGTATCGACTCGGAGAAATCAACCCACTACATCACAACGCTGTTAATAGCTAGACGTAATGACGTAGACGGTTACCACCCGACCACCGGGGCCATATATACGGTTCGTAGGGTTACGGTTATACGTATGGTCCATCCCGTCCGTGCTGGTTTTGCGCATGAGTTTATACTCAAACACAAACCATTGTTCATATTTGTATATACTTCGTACAACCAACTGTATATTCTTGTGACCGACGGTCGACAAGCGAGAAGCGAGCAGTTCATCATGGATGAGGATGCCACGCCCTCTTGAACGGTGGGCGGGGTTTTTCGGCACTGTTCTCACCGCGAAATAGCGTAATATTGACCCAGCCATCAGCGCCCATTTTCCACGACGACCGTTGGCACCATCGCTTGGAGATGGACCAACCATGGATGACATGACCGCGGTATTCCGGGGTAGGCCAAACTGGAAAGAGGTGGGACCAGACTCCCTTCCGGCCGAGTTACTGAAACTGCGCCACCCCGAATTAATCCGGTACTTACACAACTTGCTTGTCAATGTGTGGAGAACGGGTGACGCCCCCCAGCAATGGAAATATACGACCATTAAGGTCCTTCATAAAAAGAAGAATCGACCCGATTGCAACAATTACCGAGGGAGTTCGGTTGTTGCTCATCCAGGCAAAGTATTGCTGAAAATGGTCGCGTCACATCTCAGCAATTACTTCGAGGCCGAAATAATACTCCCCGATGAACAGTGCGGTTTTCGCCAAGCACGACCAACGGTCGACATGCGATTCGTCGTGCGTCGACCGCAAGAACTCGGACGAGCCAAACAAACCCCCCTGTACACGTGCTTGACCTGCAGAAGGCTGATGACTCCTTCGGCCGAGAGTTGTTGTGGGTTGTGCTCGCACGCTTGGTATATTTTCGTCAATGTTGACGCTGTCGTAGAGGTGGTAAATTCGAACCCATTGCACGATATAGAGTGGGGTTGCAGACCACCGTCCGCCCCCCTAAGGTTGGGTGATATCCTCCTGCATTCCGTGCTGATGCATGCCGCTCCGATGACACCGTTGCGTCATTGTAACATGGAACTACACAGGAACTCCATCGATACCATCGAGCCCGAGGCTTCGCAGGATTAACTTCGCTTCGATATTTGTGAGTGATAGAGCGAAGATGGCGTTTCTTTGGGCTGGAGGCTAATAGCCAAGTCAACCACGATCTGCGACATTTCTACCACTGCTGCCACCCTGGAGGTAGACGATCGACCACTTTTATTGCTCGTTGAGTTAGTCGCAGCGGTCGATGCGTTCCTGCACGGGGGGTGGGTTAGCCTTTGTGGTCGATAGCGACAAAAACGACACACCCCGGGCACCTGAAATACTTTCATAGATAGGAAGGTGCTTCGACGGTGGGTGTAAAGCATGAATACAATTCAATGATACTGAAATAGTACTCAGCTCAACAACAGTGTGCTGTTGACATATGGCTTGATCTCGGCGTACTCATCAGGGTGCAATACCGGTAAATCCCTGGGAACAGACGGAAGTACCGGCAACGGTCGTCAACTCACGGGGGGCGCGCAGTTCGGTACACGTGTCGGACCCACTTCATTCTGCGTAATTTCAGCCAATGCGAACTGTGGGATGAGCTCGGACGTCGACGATGGAGACGGGTTTAAGTCAACCATCGTCGGCATTCGTTGTCCGTCTCGCGAATAGTTATTTGTGTGCCCAGTGCTCGTCCGCGATCGCTTCGATACGTGCGTGTGAATCTACGTTGTGCTAGGATATATATATGTGTGCTGTCCAGAGTTGCTACTGGCGCAGCACCCTGCCTCCCAATAAGGGAGGGCACGGACCTGCGCTGGCGGAGATGCAATGTGCGGTATGCCATTTGCGGCGGCATTGATATCTTGTTTGATGAGTAACTCTGTAATAACGACAAGTATACGCACGCCGTATGACATCTTCAATGCAGTACAAATGGTCCACACCCTGGGTATATGCGCGGTGTGTGGGCGAAGATTCAATGTTCGTGCAGGGATAGTGATGTGCATTGCCCCCCTGCCCAATACCAAGAACAATACGACCAGGGCAGCGAGGATGTTTCCACTTTTCTGGTGCTTGGTGCCGAACTCAGTGCGTAAACGAAACTTATTCGCAGCAGACGTTCTTACAGCATCAATGCTTAGTAATTTGGATGAAGAGGTTCGACAACTGCTGTACCTCGCACATAAGTAGTCCCCCATGTATGTTCGATTGTACTCAACGGGAGCCCCGGTCTGCATAATATAAGATATATATAAGCAGAACTGTGCCCCGGGCTGCATAATAAAGGTTAGAAAACCCCAATAGCATAAGACATACATAAGTATATTATATAACAGGTGCACCTCGAAACGGTGACATTCCCCTTCTATGATGGCTACACGGTAGGGCTCAAGAAGCAGGATGCAGAAATTCGCGCAAAGCAGAAAAAGCCCAGGACAGCCCCAGGTGACACAGAGATGCGATTGTGCAATCGCGCCGGAACTCACCACCTTAGTCCCAATAGGGGACCTCTTCCCTCAAGAAAGCAGCCTACAACTGGTCAGACATTAACACCCGAGTCTCCCACCGCAACCACATACCGGTCCCCACAACAATCATACTATCAAAACGTTTCTAAACGGCTATAAAACACGTCGTGCCCGATGAATCAAACCCGGCGTCGGGTCATACCGAAATAAGATACCACCCATTCGGGCAATGGCGCTATAAAGTGAACCCTATTTCGGAGGCAGCAAGACACGGAAGACGTAATACAGGGTTAACTGCTTATATTGGTTTGACAACCAAGAGACGAGTCGACCTGCAACCAATAAATTAAAAGACATCCAGACTACCTCCTGCAGCGTGAAAAATAAGCTCCGGGCCTAAACACTCCGAACCCCCCTCGCTTGGGTCACGAATTGCGTGTATCTGCTCGCTGAAAGAGAAACTGCATGTATGTGCCGTTGCAGTGACATCGTCCATGGCATGCGTTCGCTACATCGGCAAATCGTGCAATCCACGTAGCAAATGCATACGCGATAGAATAGTCTGTACTCATCGCTCTAAACCCACACCAATTTGTACCGCCCCTTAGGCCGACCTATCGATACACGGCCGTTACAAACGGCTGTGCCTTAGTAAAAGGTTGTAATACAACGTCGCCGGGGTCATGCATCTTGGCAAATACAGGAAGAGTATGCTGTGATGGCACGTTGTCACCTCGCTTAAAACTCCATCTTAACGCCCACTATTTCCTCCACAACGTGGCCATCGCCGTCCACAGCAATGATGATGGTGTCCACGACGACATCGTTGACGGCCATTGACGACCCCGACTCCGCGCTGATTGAGACGCCTGAAACGGAAGGTCAGGATACACCGACGACATAGGGTGGGTTTGCGTTGAGACAGTAGGAAATATGTGTACGTATACGTCCAATGTTTTTTCTCAACAGACAACACCGAGCGGCGGTGGCTCGCCAAGACCCCCCACGCAACTCCATTCATATACAGCTCGAAGCTTGCATCCACGTCTGCATACCTTGCAGCAAGCGTTTTGTGCAACTTATCCCGACAAGCATACGGTAGTACCAGGTACTGAAGAACACTTCCCATGTAGAAAGGCTCAGATTAATCGGACACTGCGTTAAAGGCAACACGTCCTGTAGACAAGGATCAACACTTGATAAGCAACATCAACGTTCGCTTGAAAGTGACTTAGGCATTCAACTGTGCGGCGTCGTGAGCACCGAGGTAAAATATAATTTTGAAGTCGCTTGGCGAAACTTACCGCGCTCGGAAGGCAGGGTGTATGGGTCCACCTGATGGCAGACGGAAAAATCGAAGCAAGCGAGGGCGTTCGCAGTGTGGACAGCGGGGGTGGGGATCTAGTAAGACCGGGTTCTGCTTGAGATCGTGTGCGTCTGTTGCATAATAATGCGAACACGTACTATGCCTGGGCACGACTTGTCGGCGTCTATCTACCCACTTTATTGCCCAAACGACCAATATGTGCCGAACACACATACTCCGTTCAATACTGGACTGCGACGGATAGTACTGCCATGTGTCGTGTCGGCAAAAAGGCACCCTGCCGTGACGTTGGTCGGAATTGTCTTGACCGCTAGAGTAGTGGCAAACACCGATGAACGCATACGTATATACCAGAGCTCAATATCGAAACTCACCGCGCTTGGGTCGACGATGTAATTGAGATCGTCGAGGATGGACGCGGTCATCTTCGACAAGAACATGATCTGAAAAAATGGAGCGCACAGTTACGAGCGACACACAATTAAGTCAACAATTTCTCGCGATTAGACAATGCACGAGCGACAAGCTAGGACAAGATACTCTCGACAAAAGAGCAGGGTGTTGCTCGATGAAACCAAACATGTCAGGAAGCATGTCAATGGCAAGGTGTCAGGCCTGTTGTCTGTCACAGGAAACTCGTATTCGTAGACATATGCCCCGAGAGCCCTAGTATATGCAAACGCCTCTTAGTGTGGAAATCCCGTATGTTTCGAACGTTTCGTGATGCTGGTTACTTTTATGGTGGTAGATTATCTTGGGTCATTGATCTTTTGTTTTTTATAGCTCATTGCTGTGGGTTGGACGCGGAAACGTAAACTATCGAAGAAAATAAACATGGAAAACAGCGAATCGCAAACGTTTCAACACTATACGCTGAAATATTTTCCAGAACAGCGTCGATGTTTTGATCATGTCTCCGCTTGTTGGTTGCCTAGGCCACCTGCCTAGCCATTTGCCTTGACGCTGTCTGCTAAGGGGTGAAAATGTTATGTTCCGACGTGATGGTATATAAACGATGGCTAGAAGTAGTGAACCCAAAATAACGTTATATTCTACAGGTACATCTGCCGTAAACAATTATGTAACTCTTACTCGACATCAACCCTGATGCATGTCCGATTTTTTTTGCGGCAAAAAAGGAGCTACACTTGTATGGGCGGGGAAGCCGGGAGTATTTGCGGAATCAGGCAGTAACATCGTCTTACGTTGTCGACGAATCCGGTCATCAGCTCATCGTCGAAAATGTCTTCGTCCAGGTGGCCGCAGCTCGTTCCTGTAAGAAAGAGAAGACAATAGTATACGGTTATTAGTGATGCTCCGCGCTACGAGTGCTCGCGATGCAGACTGCGATGCTCATACCGCGCGCAACGACAACGTGCTATATTGACGTAGGAGTCCCTACGGTGAGTTGGCATCCAATGACTTACGCGATTCCCCGCTGTTTCCGCCTCGTACGTAGTCCAAGATAGTATACGCTTGGGACAAGTTTCTATCCGTGCAAGAGTGTCATCGTGGACTGGTTCTGCTACGAATCATATCGCTTACCTGTGGAGCCGTCCAACTCGACGATGTCAGCATCCGAACCACCAATATCGGCGTAAGCCCTCACGGCGGCGGGACACGTCCAGGCAGGGTCTCCACTTGTACGGCACGTTGTGCATTCGCCCAAGCCGGGGCCCCACAGGGTTCTGAGCAAGTCCAGGACGACATAACACCATAGGCGACATAATATATATACACCAGCTTCAATATAAATCGTCAGCGTAGTGTGTCACGGATAAACTGGGCTGCATTGTTCCCCTCAAAGTCTTGTTATTGGAATGCGTCAAACACAATTTGACAAACATTCGGGAAACCACGTATCCGTTCAAAAACGTTACACACAAGAACAAGGTATACATCTGGCGAGTAGCAAGCTGTAGCTGGGCATCAAAATACTGCCACTGTTGTTGTAGATCTAACTCGAAGCGGCCTCGTATCGAATATCCAACCAAAACTCCTACTAAAAGTGTTGACGTTTGAACGATGCATTGTGTTTCGTTGGAGACGGCACAAATACATAAGTGTCCGTATTGCCCCTAGCGCTCTTATGATTTGTATGTGGTCTGTCGGAGTGTCACCTCTTTCGTGCATGCCGAATATTTTAATCTGTCATGCACGGCTATTTGAGAAAAATGGCAGCACCAGTTTTCAAGTTGACGTAGTCAGGTCGATGCTCGTCAAACAGGAATGTCAATTTGACGTGCTAATCGCCAGAGCTTCTGAACACGATAGCATAGTACTATTACTCAAGCCACAAACATCGTTTCACTGGTACTGTCAGAAACTACAGTAGCGATTGAATAAAAACGATTAACGCCTACTGTAACCGAAGTTTATATACGTACTGCTCTAGTATGTCTCCTGCTAATTGCGCCCAAGAGTCGTCGTTTAACTTACCCCACGCCAATGACGTGCCCCATTTCGTGCAGGATAACTCCTTCGAAGGTTCCTTGGTTCTCCAACTCGGCGATGTCGGCGATGTCAAACATCATTGCCCCTACGAAACTGACGGTGTTGCATGAGTTCCAAACATTGGTCGGGCCAGCAGAGCCGAGAACTCCTCCGACACCGTCGATTTCCTCCAGAGTAGAGCTGATCAGAAGACGGCCGGCAGGGTTCTCAGCGGAGCCCCCGCAAGGCACGTGGGTAATTATTTCGGACCACCTGCATACATTGTTGAGTTTTCGGAATACCGAGATGAATTGGTAAAAACAAACGTGTAAACCCCAGCCAACATTTTGCAATACCATGAGAGTTTCAATATGTATAATACATATATAATTTTGTATACATATTGTTTTTGACGCATGCTACGGTAGAGGTGAACCATGATTTTTCTGAGCTCTTCACTTAAGGAGCGTCATAATTCACCGAAAAAATGGTTTTGGAAGAAACTAAAAGTGCTACCGGATGAGAAATCCCATGTCCGAAGTGTACTCTGAAATACTATTCGTCACAAAAAGAAAAAAAAACGACGAATTTGGGTTAAGGAGCCCGATCGTTCAGAAAACGATTCAGCCGAAAAGTGCTACCTCTACCGTAGCACGCGTCGTTTTAAGCAATTGAAGAACATGCCAATGACAGGACTGAGCCTCGCCGAATCTCCGCCGCACTGATGGAGGTATGTTCGCCTTGTACTACGGTAAATGGTCGTGTAACATATAATTATGACGAAACAGTAACGGCCTCACAGACATCTGTAATGGGCCTGGAAGTTGACTTATTGCACAATAGGGGCGAAAAACATGCCCACACCGAGGTTTTCAGGAGCGAACTCCTAATATCAAGCGACCACGGTAGCGTGTGCGTGAAGGCGAGTATACCACCGGTCCATCATGCGTAGTTTACGTTGTGCTCGTGCCGACCTTTACCTGTCCGCAGCAGATCGGAAGACGGCCCTGCGCGCATCCGTCCAAGTCCCAATGAAGTCGATCTCGATGTAGAATGGGTCCAAGGCTGCGACGACAAGACAGAAAAAACGGCAGGTGCGTACTATCAGCAGGGTGTAACTCGTTTAATCGCAACGTTCAGTTTCGCGGCTTGGGCGCTGGTCAAAGCACAACATTAACATATAAATTGATAAAACAGGTCTGTAAGTTCCATGCGGACACCACACACCCTCGCTACCACTCTGTGATTCCCTCAAATATAAAATTCTACTGAATGCTCAACATTTGAGGTGCTCACCTGATGTGTCGGTCTGGCAGGCGATGCCTCCGAAGCCAGATGCGCAAGAGCACATGTGCCCGCCGGCGGGATCGATGGAGCACGACCCTCCGTTTTGGCAAGGGTTCGGGTTGCATGCACCTGCAGACACGAAATGTAACGTACAATAGGTACACACGAAAGCCTTCAGGCGTGCTTCGTTAACAATTATTGTGTTACTCTCGAGCTGGAGAATCGAATGCCTTCACGGCGACTTTCATTGCAAGCTGCGATCACTTTCCGTGGGCGTCTATTCTCGAAAGCGAAACATCAGCATTCAGACACTTTCGTGCACTACGAGCAAGGAAATATGGGCTGTTACGTCCGCAGTTCAACATCCTCCATTTACCTGTTTCTTCGGGCCTTTCAACATCGGTTGGAGCCGGAGTCGGTTCAGGGGCTTCGACACGCTCGGGGGTCGGAGCTGGAGTGGGTTCTACGTCTTCAACAGATTCGGTAGTCGGAGCCGGAGTGATCTCGGACATCGGAGCTGGAGTTGGTTCAGGGTCTTCAACCGGTCCAGTGGTCGGAGCTGTGGTCGCCTCGGGAGCAGGCCCTACGAGGGTCACATAGATTCGTTTTCGATATTCGTCACGGTATCATAACGTCGGTTCGGTGCAAGGGTCAGGGCTAATTGGGGCAACTCTCAAGACATACGCGAGAAATGTCTGGTGACAAATGAACAAACAACCTCCTTGTATCGCTTCCTACTGATCATCCATCCGTTTTATGTTCAATATGTCTTGAAGTACAAGACCACTCACCTTCGGTGCACTGCCCTTCGCAGGTGTCGAACGCGGATGATGCGTCGCACGCTGCCCCAAACCCACTGCACATTCTCCTCAACGCGGATTGCGCATCCTCACTGAAAACGTTTGGCAGAAGCGGCACCCAGGAACAAATGTCCGCGATGCCTACGCCGCACAGGCTGTCCCACGTTTCCTCACAGTCGGTGCATTCGTAAAGGCGGCGGGAATCGGAGGGCGGCACATTCTCTACGGTTTCGGCTTGAGACTCAAGCAGCATCCTGGATCCGTCGGGTGTGGTGAAGGTGTACTTTGTGTTACCGGCCGTGAGGGTCTTTATGTTTCCCGATTCTTCGAAGGTAAAGACTGCCGAATCTTGACCGAATGTCCAGAGCAACACTTGGTATGGCTCGTCGCGGCCGTCGTCGAACCTGTCGACCCAGTAGATCGTGTCGGACGTCCTGACGGTAATCGTGTTTCTCGCCGCATCCGCCGTAAAGCATGCCACTCCGAGCAGAAGTAGGAGGGATGCGTGGGCTACACTTGATATCCTCATGATTGCTGCACGGGTGGGAGCGGGACAGGTTCAAGGCTGTTAGATTATCGGCATACAGTGCAGGTGTTCCTCGTAGAGATGTCATGGATCGTGTATATTTCACAATACCGAACGTTTGGGTTGGTTTTACAAATCACACGGTAAACAAGTACACAATTCGCACGCGTAGTCCACAACCTACCCGTACAAATGCGTCAATTTAAGCTCCAACTAGCACACCGATCAATTGCTGTCGTACGCGAAGGACCTCCAAAGGACTATATGGAAAATCGCTGACATACCCCTCAACGTAAGGCGGTTTGGTTTGCAGAGGAGGCTTAGCCTTGCAAATTAGTGAGCGGATACTCCACCGGCTAACATCCAAAGAAAGTCTGGCGGACAGAAATCCCAAACCCGTTGCAGGCCACTAACGTTGCACACCGTGCCAAGAACCGTACACTATGTGTAGGCGTAAACTAGACAAGGATAGTCGCTAGATTCATCCAGGTCGGAATGCACTATAGGGTTAAAATGAAAGAAGCAAGGTTCTTGGTTATTGCACCGTATTTGGCACCAGTGGATTATACATGACGCCATAATAGCTTTGACGCAAAGGTTGGTCGTCAAAGCGGACCTAGCAAGCACTGGGGCCCGAAACAAAAAGTTTGAGTGTTTTTAAATGATCTCAAGGCCAAAACCGAGGATCGCATTGAAGGGAGCTTGGTTCTGTAATCTACACGAAATCACATTTTGAAATTTCGAAACATGCAGGGTGACATAAACTGAGCACGATTAACGGAACTGAGCTTAACTGAGGTTAGCCGACGTCGGCGGTGTTGAGGCAAGCTGCGGTAGATGTGGCTACGAGATTCCGGGGACCTTAACTCAGTTATATCCAGAGCTGTGCGGCTTGATGCATAGGCAGCCACTGTTTCAAGATATGGTGTCATTTTCGTGCGGAAATTTCCCTGTGGAAACAGGCTGTAGTAATGCTACTACAACCGGCCCCCTTTAGCCACATTCGCCAAAGCCTACGATACAACGCCACGCTCTTGAGTAACCCATACAAGATTAAGACATAAAGGTGTCTCCACCGCGAGGACACGATATACGCTGGTTCCAGCAAGAAACACCGAACAATTCCCCCTTCGGGCAATAAATAATCGAAATTCGTTTGAGGTATAATCCAGAACTAGAGATATCCACTTGATCGCATCGGTGAAGAGTCTGCCGCACGCATGGTCGTTCGCGAGGTATGGACGTTGCCTTTACAGCATCTACTTGGGGGATCTAAATTTCACACCGTGGTAAATAGTTTATTTTTCGTACAGAAAAACCTATATATGCATGCCACCTATCCTATATCGTTCAATACTCTGAGAACTTCGACATTACAGTAGACGTGTCGGCATACTTGTATCTACAAAGGAAACTCGTCTATGTCAATTGGTTTATTCCGGGAGCCGTACAAATGCATGAAAACACCGGCCAAAGTACTATTCAGATTGGTGAGTGTGTGAGCTCTTTGGAATCCCTGGGGTAGACATTGCTCTTCACGGAAATCGTTTTTGCATTTTGGTGTTTCAGATGTGGAAACCGACGTTTGACGGGGTTATTCATATCCCAATAACAAACACATGGTTGCTGCATCTTGTTAGAAACGTACCAGGTTGTATGTTAGCATCAGGGAGGGTCAACATCGACGAACATATCCACAAAAAATGCAAAAATGAATTTCAAGATCGAAAACAAGTTGTTTCGCAAAACGGCCGAGCCGTGAGGTTTGTCGTGTTGTCATCTCGCACCACCCAGCCTAGAATTGGTTCCAAACTCGCAAATAACAAGGTGCAAGGTTGCGAAGAAGAAACGATATGGCTGTCGCTGGAACCAGCTTGTACAGACATATACGCTCGTGCACTACGAGTATTTGGTTACTTTTGGCAGTTGCATGAACACCGTGGAAGTTGAATGGAAGTTGCATGCAGCATCCTATCTGCGTGCAAGTTGCATGTAACTTGCATTCAAGGCCCATTGTAGCTTGTAAATGCTTCGCTGGATACAGCAGTGAAAAGTTGTATTTCTAAGCGCAGTGGTCTAGACCGTGTTCAAGCGCACGGCGACCTAAATGATTTGCAACCACAGCGACCTAAAAGCCTCAGCGACATAGAATTCCCAAGCACAGCGGCTTAGAGTATTTCCAGTCACAGCGACCTAGAGGTTTTCCACGCACAGCGACCTGGGGACTTTCCAGACTTGCCAAAATTAGGCGACCTATAGAGAGCATTTTTAAGCCCTCAACAACTTCGAGTATTGCTAAGCACGGTAACCAACAGTCTTCTGGGGTTGGGGTCAAGGTTAGGGTGGTGGTCGGAGCGGTCGCTGCCGTGCAGCTTGCATGGAACATCCACTATCACCCGTGTACATTCAATATTTCCCGCAGTTTCAAGCTGCAAGCTTGCACGCAGTTGCGAGTGGCAAGCTTGCGTGCAAACTTTCCTGAAAGAACAAGGGTGTCCTTCAAGTTGCAGGTTAGTTACATGCCAGCCACCACTCGCACGCAATAGCAATTTGCAGCTTGCATTGCATGGAATGATAGTTGCTCGCGGTCCATGCAACATACGTGCCCTTCAACTTGCATGAAATGGCTTGCAAGTTACACGCACCTTAAATGCTGCGTGCAAGCTGCATGCAACTCGAATGCTGCGTGTGGAATGTATGCAACTCCCATTATGCTTGCATAGTGTGCATGTACGTTGTACTGAATGTTGTAACATGCATCTAGCTTGTGCATGCAAGCTTATGCAAGTTTCGTACAACTTGAACGCTGCGTGCCAGTTTCATGCAACTTGCATAAAACTTGCACGGAGTGCACGCAAGTTAACATACAACGGCCATAAGTTACACAAATACTGAGAAGACCCATACGATTTGGAGATTTAATTTATGTGTGTGTAGTTTCGTCGCTATTACACCTGTATCTACTCTACGGACGACGAAACCACTAATGGCCACAACTCATGTAGTACACGATATAGCCTTCGGGATGGTAAAAGCCAAGTACTTCCCTTAACTATACCGCTAGCACGCGGCTCAATTAGCGTTGAAGTTTGAAGCTGCCTCATGCTCGGATGATGAAAGCTGTCTCACACTTCAAGACGGCTGTTTGTTTTTTCAATCCACCAAGCAATGTGAACCTACACGTATTTATTAGAGAACGGAAGCAATAAGGTGGATGTTCCATGTATAGACTACATAGATACACACTGAAGCACAAAGTAACTACGAACATGTTACAACAACTATCATCACGACAAAGACGCATGCTACGATAGAGGTGCACCCATCATTTTTATGCATACGTCGCCGAAAACTGGGTTTTGGAGGAAACGAAAAGTGCTCCCCGATGAAAAATTCTATGGCCTGAGTCTACAGTAGTATAAAAAATATCACTACACAATTATGAAACTCTGACGATTTTGGGTTAATCCTTTTAGGACTGCAGTCCCGTCTTGGGGATAAACCACTCCAATTCTAAGTAATTTGTCCCCAAAACGGGACCCCAGTCCTATAAGAGCCTGATCATTCGGAAAACGTTTCCGCCAAAAAAAGGTACACCTACACCTCTATCGTAGCACACGCCTCCAAAGTGCAGTCCTATTTCTGGATTGGAATATGATGCAGCCCCTGTTGGCCTTCATTACTCATTAGATATAATTCACATGGGAGTTGTTACGAAATGTTGGATGTTTTTTGCTGCGGTGAAAGAGCCAACGGTTACTCGTAACAGGGTGGGAATACCAAACACGTGGAGCAAAAAGCCCAGGCAGTTCCTGGACTTGGAGCCTTTCAGCAACAATATGAAGCAGGCGCTTCAGTCTGGAACTCAGAGAAGGCACGCACACCGCTACCGAGCAATATAAAACGATTTAAATGGCACAACAACGATCGAGCCATTCGGTAACATGGCATATTCGGTGGGTGAAGTCGAGACAAAATTGCTGCATGCAGCAGGGTTCAGGTACTACCTACCTGCGTCTTGGACGAGCAAGTCTCCTTGACATGCGAGACTTTAACATGAGTGATAATGATTGTGCTATTTAGACGGTGGCCTCGGTGAAACCAAAGGCCCTATCCCACATAATGAATGACTCAGGTCCCATCGAAAAGGTAACGATAGCGGTCCCACCTACCGTTGTTTCCGAGGCTCGTCACTTGTTCATAGTAAATAAGACATGTCCTTTACGCCAAAGCCGATTCGCAGCACCACTTACAAATTGGAGTTCACCCGACGAAAAATATCATGGCCTACGAAGGTATGATATTAATAGGCGTGCTATGATAGGTATACTCCTCGTGGAACGAACAGCGTTGAAAGCTGTTGGCACTCTATCGGGTAGTCCCTCACATTCTGAAGAACCAGCAAGCTAAAACTGGTTTGGCCGACAGAATGCTACTACTCCTGTTGCCACGACTGTACTCGTACGCCTTTCGTGGCTCGCGTCAGGGAAAACAACATCAAAACCTGAAAGTGTGAAAATGAGGAGACGAGAATGACTGCATCCATATATAATAGTGATCAGCACAAGAATCTAATAAACCCGAACACATGATGACGAGGAGCTTTATCTGCTGCACGAACGAAGCGACATCACGAGGTAGAAAAACGATTGATGAAGGACGGAGAACACGAGAAGAGGCGGCACACTTACTCTTTCTTGCAGTATGGGTTTCCGTTTTGACCAAGCAAAGAGGAATTCAACCACGTTTCCTATCCGTTTCCGTGACAGGTGACCGTTTGGTACACTGCCAATATCTACCTAATTCAAGAACGACAAGCCCGAGATATATATACAAACAATAACAAAACAATGTACACTACTTTGTGTCGTACCCTGATCTACCGGACCGCCCACACTAGAATCAACTGCCTGCCTCTTGCACCCGTTGGGGGTACGCGCGGGCTTACCGAGAGTTGGACCGGCTTCTGGCGTACTGGTATAGCACTGCAGCTGTAGCGAGGGCAGGGTGGAGAGTGGAGAGTGGTGGATTGAACGGGAGTGAGACTTGGGGGTGGGGGGGGGGGGGGGGCACCCGTCAGCCTGATGCGATGAGACTACGAGTACTCTCCTCGTGTTGGTACTATTAAGATTTATACTGCTGTACCACTGCTGCTCACCACAATCGCCTTGCGGTTAGGACCGCAGAGTGTTTCACAATTACCTTATCCTCATGGTCGGAAGACAACCTGATACCATCGTGGTCTACACTAATACCGGTATTGGTTATAGAACTAAAAAGTTACCGGTACTGCTGTACCCGGTATAACTGGTACCTGGTGCGTATGTATACGAGTAGTATTGGGTTCGTGGTATGCCAGTCTAGGAACACAACTTAGGATTCCTATGAAATAAGCCTGATACCTGGTTTCAGAGAGACAGCAGTATAAAATGTTCAATTGTGTCATAAACAAATGTTCGACGTACGCACCAGATACAACATATTTCATCCCGAGAGAAACGAAACAAGAGAAAATGAGCGTCAACTCAATCTCGGCGTGGTGATCCCCTATTCCCTATTCCCTACGTCGTATTCCCTGTTCATATTTACAACTCAGAAACAAATGCTGTCTTTCAGAAGAGAAACGCGAAAAGAAGAAATCCGCGGGGGAAAGGGAGAAAGCCACAGCTGCAGCGGTACTGTTAATATTACTGCAAGTAGTCTCTCTTTCTTGTGCTCTCCTCCGCCGCCGGGTTTTCGCAAGTGAACCACCCGCGGTGGTCGTGCCCTGGCCGCATACATAGAACATGTTTTACGCGGCTCCTGCGCTTGACGTGTACCAGGAATTGTGTATGCCTCAACGCCTGCCACCGTCGTGTGTGTTCTCAATACTCATGCGTCCGAGCCGAAACTTGCAGTATCCAGTATCGAACACACACTCGTCACGCGGATGGACCGACCTACTCCTATTAATAACAACGTCGAACACCCGTATCATGCATAATATAATAATATGCATACGTGGACTTGACGTGGAGGGCATTTTTTTTTTATTGCTGACGCACATCGAAACGTGGAAAACATTCAGCTCAACAGACGGTGAATCGGCGGAGACGTTGTCAATCAGAATAATAATAAATATTTATTAGTGTAGAAATTACCCTCTCTCAAATAAGAAATCCAACATGGACCATATTTCTTGTTTGTTATTAGGTGTCCAAACAAACTACGTTCTGAAGCACTGAAGGCATCGGTGTCCACCTCCCGCGACAACAGCGCTTGGCTACTACACGCGTATATTTATTGGAATACTTACTTGCATAGGGGGCGGGGCAAAACTTGCGAAATCATAGATCGGTCCTGCTGTACAGTGTTTATTGTTCTGCTGTACGTACCGCAATGAACTCTAGTTTTTAAACGAAAAAACAAAACGTTAGTTGTCAGGTCGATTTCAGGGGGGAAAAAAAGCTGATTGTTTGAGAGCTTGAGTGTGGCCTCGGAAGGTGTTTGGGCAGTCTCTCAGTTTTCGTCTGCGTTTGAGTGCATTCTACCAGGTCATTCTGCCGAACCCCTTGCACTTCCCGAAATAAATGTAATTTTCAGTTCCTCCTGGATTTCGGTGCAAATTATTACCGCAATTTTTAAAATTTCGATAAATCTCAACCTGGAAGGAGATTCTTAACCCTTATAGGACTGGAGTCGGTCCCGTTTTGGGGACAAATTACTTATAATTAGAGTGGATTGTCCCCAAAACGGGTCTGCAGTCCTAAAAGGGTTAACATATCAAATGTCCTTACATTCCGGGTCAGAGTGGTGTGCAGCAAATTTACCAGGTACCTGGTACCGTTTTATATATTATATATATACGAGTAGCACGTTCTCCACGGCGTGTGGACCTTCCACCGCTGCTGCTGTTTTACATACAGATCGTATGTGCCGGTCTCATATTTTCTGTACCCGGTACAGCAGTACAGTTAGTGCATGCAGACACCAAATTAAAAACAGGAGATAGGGCCCAGGCTGAAGTTCTTATTTTGAGAGAGGGGGTGCTTTCTACACTAATTTCAAGATAACGGCTCCCGAAGTTATTATTTTCCTCTGGATCTCACCCTGGCTTTCTTATTATTAATAGGTGTCCTGTACTGCTGTTTATACATGCATACTCGATCGTACGTGTATACGCGTATGGTATAACAGTCCCGTGCCTTTTTCCCGCCCCCGAATACCTCCATGGAGTTACTATAATAGCGTTGCCTTAGTTTCTCTGAAAAATACTTNACTTAGGATTCCTATGAAATAAGCCTGATACCTGGTTTCAGAGAGACAGCAGTATAAAATGTTCAATTGTGTCATAAACAAATGTTCGACGTACGCACCAGATACAACATATTTCATCCCGAGAGAAACGAAACAAGAGAAAATGAGCGTCAACTCAATCTCGGCGTGGTGATCCCCTATTCCCTATTCCCTACGTCGTATTCCCTGTTCATATTTACAACTCAGAAACAAATGCTGTCTTTCAGAAGAGAAACGCGAAAAGAAGAAATCCGCGGGGGAAAGGGAGAAAGCCACAGCTGCAGCGGTACTGTTAATATTACTGCAAGTAGTCTCTCTTTCTTGTGCTCTCCTCCGCCGCCGGGTTTTCGCAAGTGAACCACCCGCGGTGGTCGTGCCCTGGCCGCATACATAGAACATGTTTTACGCGGCTCCTGCGCTTGACGTGTACCAGGAATTGTGTATGCCTCAACGCCTGCCACCGTCGTGTGTGTTCTCAATACTCATGCGTCCGAGCCGAAACTTGCAGTATCCAGTATCGAACACACACTCGTCACGCGGATGGACCGACCTACTCCTATTAATAACAACGTCGAACACCCGTATCATGCATAATATAATAATATGCATACGTGGACTTGACGTGGAGGGCATTTTTTTTTTATTGCTGACGCACATCGAAACGTGGAAAACATTCAGCTCAACAGACGGTGAATCGGCGGAGACGTTGTCAATCAGAATAATAATAAATATTTATTACCTCGAACCAGGAAATTCCACTCTACCAAGTGTCGCCCACATGGTATCATCTTCGTATCATATGATATTAAAAAATTAAAAAACAACAGCTGTGAGCTCGAGGATGATATGCATGTGGTGCTACACGCCCACAGCCCACAGCCCACAGACAGGCATCGATTTTACCAGAGGGGTACGAGGTGGGGTCTGCCCACCGGCACTGCTGTTTGTGCATGCAGTACCAGGTATAGCATGCACATTGTTTAAAAAAATATATTATAGCATGCATCGAATACTCGTTCGTACGCTACAGCAGTCAGTACATCAACGCCGTACGTCGGATACATAGTAAACGTTGTTGCTTGTGATGCACGGCAGTTCTCTTCTACAAACAGATCCCTCCAAAAACTCTGGGTACGATGTACATATAAAACTTATGTATTATGTCAGGCTGATTATGTACGAGCTGGTTCAGGCATATCACCCAAAATTTCGTCAGTCACGAATGCCGCATGCAATAGCAACTCCAATGTCACATATTTGGTATCATACTGACCGCCATGAACAGTGGAAGAGGGTGACGTCGCCAGTTTTTTGTTCAAGGACCTAGAACTGGCGCTACCGCCGAAAATGTGGCCCGGCCAATCACAGGCCTTCAAAGTGGTCAACAATAGTCAGGCGTTTCCGTAGGAAAACCTGTTTTCCCCCATTTTGTTTTTCTGAACGAGCCGCTTCCAGGTGGTCTAAGGCATGTTTGTACAAAGTTTCACGCAAATATTCGAAAATCTGACTGCGTATGATCATATTAAGTCATATTTAACGCCCAAAATCGATTCTATACTAAAACTAAGTAACTACGAGGCGACGCCTATTTTTGCACTTTTACCGCATAAAAGTCCAAATGTCCACGCCGTTTTTTGGAGATAGACCCTGAAATTTGGTACACGTGTTTTATGCGCCCTACCCGAGCCTTTTACGAATGTTTTTTTTTTTTTTTTTTTCGCCTGAAATTTTGGATCTCTTAACCCTTTTACTACTCCAAAAATTAGACCACACTAATTCCAAGTAGTTTTGTCCCAAAAAAGTGGTTGCAGTTCTGAAGGGGTTAAGACCCAAATTTCCCAAAAAAATACAAAACAAGCAATATCTGACGGAAAAAAAAAAAAAAAAAAACATCCGTTAAAGTCTCGGGTAGGGCGCATAAAACACGTGTGCCAAATTTCAGGGTCTAACTCCAAAAAACGGCGTGGACATTCGCCACTGAATGAATTTTGGGTGATATGCCTGAACCAGCCTGTATGTATAATATATATCTCATTCTGAATATTTCACCAGTAATATTATTATTAGTGGTGCAATTCAGTACGTATAGGCGCCCTCAGCAGCAGTTGGTTCACTCCTTTTTGTATTCATTTTTCCAAAAAAAAATGTAGCTCTTACGAGCATACGAATCAGCTGGTGATACAAATCCTTGTTAGATTCGAACTTCAGAACGAACTCTTATTTTTAATATGTATGATTAGAAGCATACGAGGGTGTGTGCTGTCTTTACGTTAAACTCCTCGTTTTACACAACTACATCATCATCAGTGCACCCAGTTGCTGTCCTGGTTCCTAATCCTAGAGACATACCAAGTATATGGTGACAAACTGCTGGTGAGTGAGACAGAGAACAAAACATAGAAAAACACAAGAAACAAGTGAAATGCCAACGTACCGGGTACGAGAACAAGGCGACAGAAGCACAAGCCATACATACAAGAATAAATATAATAAAAAAAAGGAACAAAAACGAATTGTGAAGTGAAACGGGATACAAATTACTATTAATAATACGCAAATTGACCAAAAAGCGCTGCTATTTCTATATATAATATATTTAAAAATAGAAAAAAACCGCACGTTTCCAAGAGGAACAGGTAACTCTACTGCACGAGCGACACAATACGAAGAAGACGAAGGAGATGCCCGCCTAAGGACGGCGTGGGGAGAAGGAAATAAAGAGAAGAATAGGGACGAAAAGCAAGAAAGAGGGCAGAGAAAGAAGATAAAAATCGTACTGAAGGCGATTATAGTAACTAACATGGGCTCCCGTCTCTGCTACGAAACCGATCCGAATACCATGCCGCACCTTCTTTCCTCTCATTCCTACTCTCGTCAATAGCGGTGTCAAGTGTCGGGTGTCGGTACCACCGCTGTCAAGTCCCTCCCCGGTGAACACCACCAAAAATAAAAAAACGAGCTTACGAATACCCATAAACCTTGGAATACCTGACAAATACTATTAATAAATACCTGGTATAATTCGAGGGGCACAATCGCGGCGACCGACACAGCAATGCAGCAGTTATTTCTCAATACGTACGTATGATACGTATATCAGCCGTTACTTGGCATACTCACGTACCGTTTTTATGTTTTACGCCTTACACGAAAAACATACATAAGAAGTGTTATTAATAAAACCAGGGATCCCTGAAAATGGTTCCTATTATTTTTGTTCCAGAACTGAAATTTTACGATCTGAGCTTGTCTTCGGACCGTGGCAAACGAAATGGTGAAATATAATATACTTTGTGGAAGAACGCAGTGTAGCATGTATCCTTCGCAGGCTATTGTTGGTGCCATCGCACCAGAATGAGGAGAGTACCACCCACCCCCTCTCCCGCACTCATCAAAGTCAGCCCTCTCAACTCCGACACATATATCAGCTACTACTACTACTTCGAGTACTTTCGGTTCACTCCCGGCAAACTCGTCCGACCTCCGGTGAATCGAAGAGTAACTTAGACCGGCGCAGCAAGGACGCAGTTAGTTGAAGGTAACAGTATTAATAGTGTGCAAAATACTCATGTGTGTATGCAGGATGTATGTGTGTATTGTATGTGTTATGTAGTGTATAGTTCCAAACCGTTACCTGCCTTGTAAACAGAGGGGAAAACCGATCTAACGCCTGCAATGCGGCAACGCATTCACGGAGTACTGCATCGTTTCTTGTTCCCCGTAATTCGCCAAACGTGACTTTACTTCCAAGTGTTGCTTCATTCGTGCAACAGAGTGAAGTCTCTGTAGTTCCTCGCCATTGTTGTTTCAGCAGTACAATAATGCGTCATATATATGATATTTTACAACATGTATACGTACGCGTAATATATAACTACTGTAAATATGTGGTCTTTTACTTTGTTATTCCGTCCAGGTCCTTATTTTGTGTTAACAACCCGGTCCACCTTTTTTGGGGACAAACTACTTGGAGTTTGTGTTGGATAAAAATACAGTTATAAATGGGTTAAGCCTTAGCCGGTCGACCCGGTGGTCTCTTTAGGGGTTAGCCTCGAATGCTACTAGCACTGGTGCTCGAGTTATAATCCCACTCACTGCTGTGGTGTTAGATTATGACTTCATTTGCACAAAATCAATAGGAACCGACGGCTGAGAGCGCCATCGTAGCGCGGGTAGGCACAATTCCATGCGAGTTGTCGAGGGGGGAAAGGGCGGCAGTCTTCTCGCGGTAAAAAGGCACGGCACGGACCGTAGTGGGGAGGCGGAATAAGCGCCTACTTTGAGTGACCCAGGATCTGAGTTGCTACTACTATCAATAGTACCAATCGTACGGAGGGAGAAAAAGAAGGGCGAGCACTGGCGGTACATTTGCAGCAGTGTGAATAGTATACGTATGATGCGCGGCTGTACCGATACGTATCATATATACACATATCGATATGTATTCGCACATTGAAACGTCTTGTTCGGACTTGTGTTTTCCCGTTTCGACCGTTTTTATGTGTGTGTTTTGTACCCGGCACGTTGGCGGCCCGTTTGCCTACAGCATACATACGTACCGAATAATTTTACGATAACCTCGCGGTTATTGTGAGTTTCCCTGTTGCAGCGTATGTGACCGAAACATTAGAACATGTAAGAATCAGGACTGTACCCGATGTTCGATGTCTTCTCATTAATAGTGTAAACAGTTTTGGTATGTCCGTAAACAACGGACGATATATGCCGTCTAGTACACAAGAAGTATTATTAATAGTAGTGTATTGTCATGATATTCATGATATCCCCGTTTTTGCCTCCTTTCTTCGGCATGGTTATCGTGTCATCGTCCTTGGTTAGTAACCTGCTTTCTGTACGTAGGCGGCAGAATGTTTTCACCGGCTTTCGCCTCGCAAGTTATAGAGGTGTGGGAGTGGGTTGTGAAGCACAGTATCTTCGGTCCATTTCTCAGAAATTTCTGGATGGATTTTGTACCCTTTTGATTTCTGCGCATCTGCATATACTGCCCTTCAGGGTGGGCTTGTGTCATGGCATTCATGATATCCCCGTTTCCCCTCTATTGTTGTGTTGTGGAGGCGCTACTATTTACATCTCCCTCTGAGAAGAGGAATATTTTCCCCTCCTGCTCAGAACTTCTGGAGAGGCAAGGAATCGCTAATAACATGAACCAAACACGTGTGAGTGCGAGTGATTAAAAGCAACCAGAGTGAACCTGTACAGCAGTAGTCGGGCTTGCCCCATACCGCCTAAACTACAGCAGTGCATCATGTAAGGCCGTAAGGCAGTGGTGGCATGCCTTCACAGTATCAACCGTTTCATTTTCTACCCACCAGCGGCGTCTGATGTCCGGTACACATGAATCAGTGTGCGTCAACCATAGTCTCGAATAACTGGTACCGGTAAGCTCTAGGAGTATACGGGCTGTACTTACGCAATCATTTCTTAGGTTTCTTGTTTATCCCATTAAAATTACATCATGTATGTACACTTAGTACAGGACACTTAATAAGGAACAGGCTACTGAGAAAGCCAGGCTGATACTTAGAGAGAAAATATGAAATTCGGGAGTCGTTGTCTAGAAAATACAGTAGAAAGCCCCCTCTCTCAAATTAGAAATCCAGCCTAGACCATATTTCTGGTTTCTTATCAGGTCTCCTCACTGTATGGATTAATAGTGGTATATTTGCCCTACTATTAAATATTAGTGCTCCAGCCGCCCCCCTTTCGTACCATGGATCCGGGATCAAAGCATCATAAATCATGACAGGGTTGGGAATCTCATATCAAGCCATATTTCTGTGTTTTGTTGTATCTCCACCCCTTCCTTGTGAAGAGGCAAAAGGAAACAGCGATGTTTGATCTGACCTAGGATCCGGTGTTAATACTTTTAAAACTCGACATCTGCCCACGACCCCCGAATGGTCATATTGACGCGAGAAAACTCCATCTACGTCATGTTTCGGGTGGGATATTGTGATCGTCATGTTGTGGGGAGCTTGGAACGCGTTGCACCATCCCTGTCGTGGTATTGCTTCGAGGAAGATATAATAGCGAGTAAGAGACTAAACTGTTGCACGTTGGTATCTCGAGACGAAGGGACAGCTATTATACCCGACATTCGTAAATAACACGACCCTAGGTATGTGCGAACAAACCGGTGACGTCATGAAAGGGCAGCTACTACAGTAGGACAATGTGCGATACTTGGCTTATGCTGGTTTTCTTGTGGTCGGCGCCACGATATCGGTGCTGTAACTTCGCCGATTCTGCTGGTCGTGGTTTCCTCATTATCCCGCCACGCTTGTTCTGGTACATGTATTTGTTGGTTTTTTTCGTTGTGCACAACGGATCGCTGCCTTCGATGCCTTGTTGTACGGACCTCGCAAATACACACGTTTTCTCCTACACAGGCCCAGCAACCGGTTCCTTAGTAGTGCGCATTGACGATCCATCTTCACGTATGTTCTCTCCACCCCGAGTGGATTTCATTGACGCGGCAGACGATGCCATCACCAAGAAAACTCCTGCTTGCTTTTTACGACACTTCGACTTAAGCTCCCCTTGCACAGTCCATGTGGACCTGGCTCAGACGCATGACACTGCACGCTACAGTATTTCGGTGTTGGCTTTGACGTTTTTGCCTTAGTCGTTTGCATGGCCTGAGTGTATGACACCAAGCGTGTTCGCAGATAAAACCCCGGCGTTGGTAAGGTATTTGGGGACCAATAGTTTGTGGACAATCAGTGGTATAGTGGAGGTTTGTATTTACAGTGGGAATCTGGTTGCAAGCTAACGTCTCTCGGGCAGGCGTTTCGAGTCAGATCGACTAAACGCATTAACTAGCCATAGCAGCACAGTCTCACGCGACGCTAACATCCCGCAGCCTGTGCCCCTCCTCCTCCCCGCCACAACGGCAACCATGAGGACGTCAAGCACGACGCACATATCACTCCTGCTCGCGCTGATAGCGGGAAGCTTGGTGACGGAGGCAGCCAGAAACAGGATAA
Organism: Saccharina japonica; assembly: GCA_008828725.1. Taxonomy (NCBI): domain Eukaryota; class Phaeophyceae; order Laminariales; family Laminariaceae; genus Saccharina; species Saccharina japonica. The sequence continues at coordinate 72,287 of MEHQ01001814.1, read as the reverse complement.
CTGTCTGGAGTTTTAGGACGAACTACAGGATCGATCGATGGGACGACGGACGCTTGGAGCCTTACCGAGTGGTGTTCAGGAAGTTTGGCCTCAAGTCGATCTACACCTTTGAAGAATCGGGAAGTTTGAAGACTCTCACTGTCGGTGACACGCAGTACACATTCTCCCCTTCCAGCGAAATAGGCGATGGCGCGCCGGCGGTTCAGGAGTCATCCACGGGATCGAGGATGCTGCTTGCGTCTAAAGAAGATGCAGACGTAGAGGAGACGCACTCCGACCGCCGCCGTCTTTATGACTGCGCAGACTGTGAGGAGACGTGGGACAACCTGTATGGCGTAGGCATCGGGGACGTTTGCTCCTGGTTGCCGTTCCTCCCTAACATTTTCAATGAAGACGCGCAATCCTCGTTGACGATACTGTGCAATGCGCTAGGTGCAGCGTGCGAAACGTCGGCGGTCGACACTTGCGATGGGCAGTGTATTGAAGGTGAGATCTGCTTACGCCGACGTTGAGGATACAGCTACTCTAGGAGGCGATAGGTAGACATTGGTTGTATCACTATTATAGTATATATGTGCTAGTGCGCATAAAAACAATCCGCAAAACCAGTGTAACTGACTCTACGTTGTCCACTGGCTTTTTGTCACCGCGACCTACGCTGTTGCTCAACCCCCTCTTTGAACCGCTTTTCGCAGGGTCTGCTCCTGAGTCGACTCCGACCCCGACTTCTGAACCGATTGAAGACCCTGGACCAACTCCAGCCCCGACCGACGCTGAAACGCCTGGAGAAACAGGTGATTGGTGGATATTGACACGCAAACGTAACTATTTTGTGCTCTCACGTCAAAGGTGCGCGGATGCCTCTCGCTTATCCTCGGCGACAGCTGACCACAGATGATGGCGTTCGTGGCGTACTATGAACGCTCTGAAAATACCTGCAAACATCCAAAGCAACGGATGTTTCGATACTGACACTCTACCGCTCACGCCCCCTCGTCATACTACTATGCCGTTTGTACCCGCAGGCGCCTGCAACCCCAACCCTTGCCAGAACGGAGGGTCGTGCTCCATTGACCCCGCCGGCGGGCACATATGCAACTGCGCATCTGGCTTCGCAGGCATCGCTTGCCAGACCGACACATCCTGTGAGCGACTCGTGTCTTGAATACCGAGTTTACCAAATATGGTTTGTGGGTAGTTTGGATTGGAGGAATATTGTGTCTCGTTTTGCAATGACATACCTACTCCACAAATACGAGGACAACATGAAACGATCGTCAGCGAGTACGACTGTTAACCGAGCCCCTCCGACTGAAACGTGTTGTTGCGCGCCTCGTAACCTTGGACCCCTTCTACATAGAGCTCGACTTCATCGGGACTTGGACGGATGCGCGCAGGGCCGTGTTCCAATCTGCTGCTGACAGGTGAAGAGGGTTACGAGTCGAACATTACACACCGGCAGCCGCTTCGGTTGAACGAGTCCATGTGCACATTGCGATTCTCGATACCCTGAACCCGCGTGATGAGTGTTTGGTTCCTAATATCTTGGTATAAAAGCATTTCGTCGCACCCATATGTCTATTTACATCAACCGTTTTTGCAGATGGTCCGGGATTATTACCCACGTGCCTTGCGGAGGTTCCTCCGACAACCCGGCTGACCGTCTTCTGATCAGCTCTACGCTGGAGGGCATCGACGGTGTCGGAGGAGTTCTTGGCTCCGCTGGTCCGACCAATGCTTGGAATTCGTGCCTAACCGTGAGCTTCGAAGGGGCAATGACGTTCGACATCGACGACATCGCCAGCCTGGAGAACCAAGGCACCTTCGAAGGCGTTATCCTGCACGAAATGGGACACGTCATCGGTGTCGGGAACTGCTGTATATAAGCGTTCCAGGGAAACATTTAGTGCGCCATATAGACCAGGACCTCGCTTGTCGTATCTACGATAGACACGACTACTACTGTACATAGTATTTACTAAGAGACCACCATCGGTGCTGTCCTCGTAAGCTAGACACTAGTGTTGTCCTTTCGCCGAGTTCTGTAGTAGTGATTAGGTATTGGAGCGGACAGCGGTGTACGCTCCAGCTGGACCTTTTTCTACTTTACCGGGGCCCTTAACCTAAACTCGTCGAAATTTCCTTCTGAAGTTGCAATATTGTTCATTGTTTAGCTACGTAGGCGACGGGATTATCCATAGGGTAGCACTTCTATTTATATCTGAAATTACTTGTTAGAGGTTGGGTATAGAGCTCCTCAAGTGACTACCTTCAGAGAAATTATGGTGCACGTCATTCGTCCGAGATGCACAAGGGGTGTTAAACTTGACATGCAGCAGTAAACTGGCACAATCTACACAGAAAAAGGCGGGTGGCTGTACTCATGCCGTCTCGAGGGAGATACCCTAGGTCGTTCAATCTTCAGTTCCATGGTACATAGCGTTCCCGTATGAGCATTCGAGCTATGGCCGTATGAAATGTAGACCTAAGAAGCCACGATGGGGAGCCAAGGTTTACCCTGCAAACCGTCAGCTAGGGAGCTTAATGTGTAAACGTGATTCAGCGGATAGACGGAGTTCCACTATCTTGGCTGAGGGTTCTTGTTGTGTCCCAAGGTCAGGTTCACGAGGGGAAACCACGGCACGTGCTTTCAGCGGTACAGCAGTACGCGACCGAACGGCTTTCCTAGTGTCCTCATCTATATGTATTGCCCATTTGTCGTGCGACGTATATTGTGTGACGTCGAACAGAACGCTGTGGGGAGAGGGCTTAGGCGGAAGCACAACGTGCCGCGACAGCGGCGACCCTGCTTGGACGTGCCCCGCCGCCGTAAGCGCCTATGCTGACATTGGTGGTTCTGATGCTGACATCGTCGAGTTTGATGGTTCAACCGGTAAGCCAAATCATGTTTATAAACACCTACGGAATGCAGCACGTTTCATCAGGCCCTAATGGCGCGGTGGACGAGATAGAAACGCGGCACATAGGTGTATTACATTTTGATTACGCACTGGTATGCGCGAGGAAAGTAATACAATTGCTGTCATCAAAATGTGTTGAAAATGCATGAGCATCTAGTCTCGGGTAGAGGTCCGACCGTCAAGACAACACATCGATATGTGGCTCGAGATCGGAGTCACACTGTGCACATCGCATGCGCTGAGTTGCATCACAAATAAGGGCAGCGGCCAAAAAAAGGTATACCTCGTCCATTTGCGGCCAAAATCAGGTACATACTTAAAGTCAAGTCAAAAACGCACTCCACGTGCGCTGCCATTGGTCCAAAACTCGTTGTACCGGTTTTTGCTTCTTCAAAACCCAGGTATACCTGATTTTGTCTACTCTGCTTGACTTTCACCTTTTTTTTTGTCGTTTTTAAGCCAATCAGAGGCCCTTCATAGTTCCACCCTACACCCCCTATACAAATGCCGGCGTAGGCGGAGACCCCCTTCTCCCTTCGCACCTCGCACTACACGCCACTCGAGCGACACACACACATATCTGCCTGCACACCTCCGCCGAAATAATACGAGATAGAAGGCTCCCCTTCGGGGTTGTTGTTGACTTGGAATACCAGGGGTGTCACAAAACTTTAGAAGGGAGAATACAGCAGCAGGCGTTCGTTCCTCGTGGTATTAATAGCAGCTACTCGTATACGTAGCCACCGGGCGAGCACGAAGAGCATGAAAAAATTCTACTTTGCATTGCAAGGAACGGCAGGTTCGTGGGGTGCGTTTTAAACTTGATTTTAGTATGTACCTGTTTTTGGCCCCGAACGGGCCAGGTGTACCTGTTTTTGGCCGCTGCCCCACAAATAACCTGCAAAAACCAAACTGCTTTTCTCTGTTTCATAGGAACGAGTTGCGGCCACCTGGACGAAGACATTTCTGACGATGAGCTGATGACCGGATTCGTCGACAACGTCAGAGGGTTCAACTGGCTGACTCCATATGCATACGTCTCATATGTCCGGGCGTACACATCCGTAGCACTTCCCTGCCACACACAACGTGGCCATGATTCGGAGTTCATATCGCGTAGGAACGGAATGTGAAACAGCGAATGTAGCTGTTGAATATAACAACATCTTCGGTCGATCATTACTTTTGACACGTACTAGCAGTATTTTGCCATAAGATAACCTGAAACGTTGTTATTAAAAGTAGGTGCCTCTTTCTCTCGGCTGTCATCCGTTCTTGAAACACTGTCGAGATAAACGCGTATCGCTCGTCATTTTGTCCCCCTTGTTTTCGGCAGGTCATGTTCTTGTCCAAGATGACCGCGTCCATTCTAGACGACCTCAACTACGTCGTCGACCCGAGCGCGGTGAGTTTCGAGACTGTACGTAGCAGAGCGCTGGTATCTACGTAAACGCTCAGCGATACTGTAGGTAGCCATCACTCGATGTGGATCCGACCAATGTCACGGTAGGTCGTCTTATCGTAGCCAACATGTACTCCTTGAAACTTCGAAAACATGGAACAGACAATGTACGCATGTATACACCCTGATCGGGACCATATAGCCGCCACGTTGACGCTCCCAAGGCGTGTGCAGATATTACGCATGCTCGCTTCATTCTGATGAACGTGCACGATCTTAGGCGTATTTTAGTATCATTACTAAGTTCCCTCCCGTGCGCATCATGCACGGCCTGTTAATTCTTTGTATTTCCTTCTGGCCTCAGGTGGACCCATACACGCTTCCTTCCGAACGCGGTAAGTCGCTTGCCGTAGTTAGCTTATGCTCTTCACTGGCGTGTATTTGAATACTCGGGTTAATTGCAAGCGATCGTTCACCCTTCAATCTGGTGTGGTTCTTGTTCACAGGATTAGCCCGCTATAATGGGACACTTTCTTTAAGTTATTGCTTGATGAGTAGGTACCTACAACAGTACATGGTACTGCCATAAAGTCGATGGAGGCGAGTTGCACGCAATGATAGGTATAGGTATGCGTGGACGCCAACTGACCATCGGCTTCATCTGAAGTGGGTCCAATCTGTTCCAGGAGAGCCTGCCCGGCATGGTTTCGGATTTTAGCCTCCGACGCGGACGGTTATCACTCAATGGTGTCCAGAGAACAAAAACATTCAGCATTCCAACATATTTTCCGCATTCCGTCTGTTGTCGGCGTGTCATAAAATTCCAGGTGCTTCGATTAACGCGAGTTCGGGACCGTCAATGACCATGAACGACACCGTCGTGGACACAATCATCTTTACCGTGGATGCCGATGGAAAGGTTGTCGACGAAATAGTCGGTGTCATGATGGAGTTTTAAGCGTGGTGCTCAAACGTCTAGGGCAACATCGCGTCACGACTAGCATAGATATCGCACGATAGGTGACCACGGCGATGTAATAATACCACCATCTTGCGTGCCGCAGTGTGTCGGGACCCTATGTCGAGCGTTGGCCGCAGGGGCTGATACACGTTTAGGTGGCTGTACCATAGTGAAAAATATGAATTATGTTTCGTATACAATGTTACTTTTTTCTGGAACTCAGTTGTTTCTTCTGGAACTCAGCTGTTGAAGAGTAGTTTGTGTATGAATACATAGCTAAACGGATGGTGTGTGTTTTGTTGAACGTTTGTGTATGTCGCGCTCAATTCGCAGTGGACAATTTGGTTCCAAAGACGTTCTATTCAGATAACGGTTTGTGGTTGTGCTAGATAACCGCAGTGGAAAATTCAGACGCTTGCGTCCAGCCAGTCGTCGTCAGTGTTGAGAGCTCTCACATTAGAATTAAACTAGAGTAGCATGTCGATGTAGGAAAGTGTAAGCGGTGTCTGGTAGTTAGTGCTTTGTGGGTATTCGTGCATCCTGGTATTCGAGCCGCAAGATGTAACCGGTATGGAATCGTTGCTGATCACGGCGTACGCGGAAAATATAATGCTACCTATATACATTCTGCCGAACTTACCCCTTTCCTGACCTGGACCAGTCGAGGAAGAGTGACTTGTTAGCCCTTTTGTGTTTTCAGTTTGCCCAGTCTATGCCTGTGCTGAAGGTCTGGGGGTTGGTCCAAACCATACCACATGACTGTAAACAGTCGACGATTAATGATACCAAAGCATTCGCGAACCAACAATCCTGCCGATAATTCTCAATACCAGGCTCGTGGAACAGTGGGCTGCACACAAACGCCCGTAGGGTACAGTACCGATCCTTGAACCCACCCCTTTCCTGGTCTGGACCAGTTCAGCGAGATCGACCGGTTAGTCACCCTCGATTTCTGCTCTTGTCAGGGCCATATTGTCGAAGTTCTGGGCTTGCTATAGCGGTGAAAAACGGACGGTTGGAGATAGCGATCCAACAACCGACCAGTAAATATGAATATCTTGCTCGTCGAACAAAGGAATGCGCGCGAGCACCGTGGGAGTACAACACCGACCCTCGGTCACACTATTTTCCTCATCTCGACTAGCACTTGAAGAGTGACCCGTTAGTCGTTTGATGATCGAATCTTGTCAAGCCTACACCTTTTTTGGAGGTCTGGGCTGTCGCAGTTTTGCGGTAGTTATCAATGGACGATGAAACATACGACACATTTTACGATCCATTATCTGACTCGTAGAACGCATGCCTGCACACAAACGCCTGGAGTTTACAGCAAAGAACCTCGAAGGCGCCCCTTTTCCAATCTGAGCCAATAGTTGAAGATTGACCGGTTAGCCATGTTGGTGTTCTACTTTTCTTGTCAAGGTGGCACCTGTGTTGACGGTCTGAGCAGTGTTACAATGACTGATACATGACTGTGACATCGAACGACGACAAATATACCACTTAATTTGACATCTGAAAATTCCACCGGTAAGTCGCAGTATCGGTCTCGTCGGACACCGAGCGGCACACAAACGCCTGGGCGGTACAGCAACGATCTTCGAACTCATCCCTATCCTCGCGTGGAACACGTCAGTGCGAGCGACCAATTAGTCATCCTCGATTTATTCCCTGGTCAGGGCTATACCTGTGTTGAAAGTCTGATCAGTGTTGCTGTGACAACATCTTTATGGCAGTGAACAAATGGCAGGAAATATCGCGATCCTACAATGCAACCAGTAAATATCAATATATAGCTCGTGAAATAGAGGGCTGCACGCAAACACCTTGAAAATACAACACCGATCCTCGATCCCATTCCTTTCCTTATCTCGACTAGTACTTGAAAAGTGACCGGTTAATCGTTTTGGTTTTCTACGTTTGTTAAAGTTACACCAGGGTCACCATGCCTACTCCATGACTGCTGTAACAAGGAAAGGCGAGAAAGATACAACTAAATTTGAGATCCAACAATTCGACCGGTAAATCCCAATGTATGTCTCGCTCTCGAGCACAGGGCTGCACACAAACCCCTGAAGGGTACAGCAACGATCCACGAGCTCACCCCTATCCTGTTGCGGATCACGTCGTCAGTGGCCGTGACCGACTAGACAGCCTCGACTTCTGCCCTTGTCATGACAATGGCCGTGTTAAAGGTCTGGGCAGTGTTACAATGACAGCAAAATGACAATGGCCGTGAAACACTTACGGATAAACATCCCGATCTAGCAATTCGATCGGTAAATCTGAACATCTGGCTCGTCGAACAAAGGGCTGCCAGCAAACACCTTGATGGTACAACACCGATCGTCGATCCCAGTTCTTCCCTTATCTGGAGCAACACTTGAAAAGTAACCTGTTGGTCGTTTTGATGTTCGAATGTTGTCAAGCCTATACCTGTGTTGAAGATATGGGCAGTGTTTCAAAGCCTGCCGCAGTTCCGTGGCACAAACCAATTTACGATTAAGCATGCCAAAACATTCGCGATCCGACAATCCGACCGGGATATCTGAGTATCTGACCCGTATAACACAGGAGTGAACACAAAAACCTGGAAGGGTACTGCATCTCGAATGTATCCCTATCCTGGTATGGACCAGTTCAGGAAGAGTGGCCGATTAGTCAACCCCTGCTTCGTGTTCTTGTTACGGCTATACCTGGTCCTGTGTTGAAGTTCTGGGCAGGGTTACGATGACAGACACATGACTGTGGCAGCTAACAATTGACGATTAAAGCTACCAATAAACTCGCCTAATAAAACTGCCCGGGTGAGACACAGAGTATCCCCTTGCAGGTTTGTCCACTAAACTTCCTTGATGATACTCACGTTCTTGTAGAACCAGACGTAGAAGAGAAGCATTTTTATAACCCCCGAGCCAGATGGCATCTGGCCCGGAAGGTGGGTATCAGGCCCCTTCCGATCTTACAATCATCACAAACACGAATGCCACCCAAGCAATACGAAAGCTGACCAATTACCTATCAATGAGGTAATTACCGGCCTTCCGAGCTCATACCATTACATTAGCGTACACTGATGAGCCGTACATGCAGAAATATGGGAAGAAAAACAAATCACAGTTCCCCAAACTAGAACATGAGTCGAAGATGCGGCTCCTCAAAACCCCTCCCACACCTCTTACTTGATAGGATAAGAAGCCGGAAAAAACGTAAAGAAAGGCACTTGAACAAAGACACAGGTGCTGTGACCCAACCCAACGTCAAAAACCTCCCGCGAGGTGCCGACAAGGCGAGGGGGGCGGAACGAGAAGGCAACGACTAGCACCGCGAAACAAACAACTGACACCGTACGGGGAATTGGCACTGCCGACAGCCCCACGAGGGGGAGGCGAGTGCCTTGCTGAAGAATGCAGAACAAACAAAAGCAACACACATGGACACACACACAAACACACAAACACACACCCACACCCCCACACACACAGACACACACACATAACGAAAGATTCCTGTACCATAGTATGCGTAACCATATTTCTCTGACGGCCCCCTCGTCTCTCGCGAGGGAGGGCGTCGGCAGGACGAAAGAGAACAAAAGGAAGACACCGATCTCCGTACCCCCCACACCAAACTCACTACCAAACCCACGCCGAAGGTTCAAGAAATACCTATCCTAAGACCTTGAAATACACCCTACTAACCCCGAAGCCAATAGAAAATCGGAAACCAATCGAGTGTGGCGGCGGCATGAAAGTCAGCCATTCACGGTCGTTACTCGACATTCATCTACGTTACGTTGTGTACGTCGAGGACGCACGCATGCTATATGGGCCCGGGACACCAAGAATCACGTATGGCCCCCATTGAAGTCGTTTAGCGCGCCGGAGGAAGGGGAATCTTCATTGGCCCCGTGTCGTCCATAATTTGGACGAGGTAGACCTCATCCGCAGACGCCTTGACGCTGATTTTGCCGAGCCATCACAAGTCATGATCGTCCTTGAAACAAACGTGAGCGCCCTTGGGGAGCTCTGTGCAGTGGAACCGGCGAAGCCACTCCTCGCGCGAGACACAGGCGTAACCGGGAGCCAGACAACGTTCACTTTGGGATCGATAAAGCTCACGCTGCTCAGCACCAATACGCATTCGGCGGTAAAGGCGATTGGTTTGACGGTGTTGGTCCGGAGTGCCGCCCCAATAACGAACACTTGGGAGCAAGATAGTTGGAGATCCATTTCCCGCTCCAACGACGGATCAGATAGAACCACCCAATGTATCGTGTACATCACCGCAATAACTCCACCACGCTCCCGGACTGGCTGGTGACCGGTGATCGTTTCCTCTTCTAGGCGTTGGAGCGGAAGCGATACGCCGTCTTGAGTGACGTGGTACGGGGGGGACTTGTTGGATGAGTTGTTGAGCACAGTTTGCATCAGGCCGGCCGGTAAATTGTTTGGCATATCGCTGCTGTCGTGAGGATTGTTGCCGGGTATGCTGCGTGCGACGGCCACACGTCGACGAACATCCGAATTTGTAAAATTGGAAGGGAGATTCATGTACAGCAGTTTACCGCTGAGCGGGGATCCGTCCGGGGTGTCGGCGGAAAAACAGAGTCCAACTGCAAGGACTTTGTAAGGGCCCGTCCAGTTGAGCGCCTGTTTAGCCTTGACGACCTTAGCATCCGTATTGGCTTCCACACCCTGGCGGATGGGGGTGGCCGGATCGTACACCCATGCCCAACCTCCCGCGTCAAATTTTGGAGCCGGTCGCAGAGCATCGGCGAGGGCGGTGTTCCGGCGGTTAACGCGGGAAACGGTGAGGACATGGTGTTGGCGCACAATATTATTCACGCGCAGCTGTCGGTCTGTAACCAGGTCGCAGTAGTCCAGGTGGTGGCGAGCCAAACTATGGTGTCCCGGGATTCCAGCATCGGCGAAAACCGTTAAGGGGAGACGTGGAAGTTTACCCATGTGCCCCTCGTTGGGGGTCAAGCCCGTCGCTGCGCTAACCGAATTGTTGTACGCGAATTCAACGTGGGGGGGGTGTTAATCCCAGTGGTCTTAGTTTTCGTGGACAGCCATAGCCAGCATTTGATCCATAGTGTGGTTCACGTGCTCAACTCCCCCGTTACCGTTTAGATGATAGGAGCTTGTGCTAGGCTTGCGTATTCCCAGAAGCTGATAGACAGCTTGCGAAAGCTTGGAGCAGAACTGAAGGCCATTGTTTGAGCGGATGGTGCGTGGGCACCCCCAGAGGGGAACATATTTGTGGACCAAGATGCTGGCCGTGCCTACCGGGGTGAGCGCTGGCGCAGTCACGGAAAACCTATCGGCCCGGCGGCTGAAACGGTCGGTGATCAGTACGATGTAGGAATTGCCCCGCGGCGTGACCGGAAGGGGCCCGAAATAATTGATGCTGATGGCGATGCCAGGATCTTCTGGCAGAGGCATGGAGATGACTGGCCAGCGTACAGCCAGCCGGCGGATGTTTCGCGCTTGGTGCTTTGGACAGTGGCGGAGCCACCGCCTAGGGCATACGTTCATGCCGATCCACAAGTAAATTGTTCTAGCATAAGTAGTGTGCGTGTGGCGCCAGGGCGGCAAGAAGCCGTCGAATGGCAACCTTGTATGATCCAAGGTCGCATGAGCAGTGGAACGTAAATGCGAGAAGGCTAGTTGTTTATGAAATAGTAGGCAAGATGAACGTCCCACCGAGCTAGGTGTGTCAGACGCTGGCACCGGTTTCAGATTTCGGACGACCAGGACAAGGTCGTCGTCGGTTGTGTGTAAGCGTCCTTTGCCGGCAAGCTCCTGAATATCCGAATAAGATGGATGCTGGCGGGAGAGATATCACGACAAAACATCGCGTGGCAGGCCCGGCGGCCGGCTGAGGAGAATGTAGCGGATTGCAGCGTGGTACGTTGGTTCTGCCTGCAGTTGTTGCTCTCAGTCAGCGTGAGAATAACGCCCAGCAGAGTCCGCCAACTGTAATTCAACAGCGCCGTCAAGGGCGTCTGCCTTAGTAGGCACGGTCGGCGGTTCGCCAGCAGGGGGCGTGAGGCGCAAGAGGGGAGTTCCCTCAGGCTCGCCGCCACCGCGGTTGGACAGGATGGCTACCGTGGGGACAGGCGAGGGGGCGAAGGCAGGGTCCACAGCGTAGGACGGGGCCGGCTGTGGCCGTGAGACTCGCGGCGGGGTGTGAACACGCCGGGCAGGTGGGGGAGGGTCCCCGCCGGACCCAAAACCATAAGAAACAGCTGGAAATGCATTGTCAGTTGCTGTTGCTGTTCTCCGGCGCATCCGAGTGGAGATGTGGCCCGAAGGTGCTGGAGCAGGCGTGGAATGGGAGGACGTGATGGGGCCGGAGGGCGCCGCGGAAACGGGTCTAGAGTTGACACGGCGACGGTAGTCGCATTGTGTGGGGCTTCTGCGGAGCCCAAGCCGTCCTCGGTGGGTACGGCGAAAACCAAAGCGGAAACGGTGCCGGCAGCAGGCGAATTGAGCCCGCGGCCGGAACGGCTACGGATGGTGTCGGCGGATGCGGAAACACGAGCGACGAATCTCCCCGGGGGAGCCGAAAGGTCGTTAATCCTTTTACATGGCCCGTGTTTGCGAAAATCGGTAAAATCCGCCGAGGTGAAGGGAAGCCCACCCAAGGCAGCAGTGACGTTGCGGGGCACCAGCCCGCCCAAGCTGACACCAGGGATCGGCGAGGAAGGGGTGTGTAGCTCGCAGGCCCATATAAGGTAGATACCCCTGGCGTCAACGGGGGTAGGGCTCGTCGATCTACTGCGGTCATGCTCCGTGGCAGGTTCCGGCAAGCAGGATAGGAAGTCGGCATTGCCGTTTGCGCTGCCTTTTCGGTGTTCGAGTATGCAGTCGAACGCGGTGAGGTACCTAAGCCACCGCTGGACTTGCGGATTGTTGGTCTCCACTTTACAGATGCTCTCCAGTGCCTTGAGATCGGAGCATATACATAATTTCATTCTCCAAAGGTAACCGCGCAGGCGTTTAACAGCCCACACGATTCTGCCAGCCTCCAGATCAAGATAAGTCCAATACCTCTCCGAGTCGAGCGTAGCACGGCTGATGTACCTGATGGGTTTCGTGGAACCATCCGACTGCTCTTGTTCCAGTGCGGCGCCAAACCCGTCAATAGAAGCGTCGCAGTATACGCGGGAGGGACATGCGCCATCGGCAACGGAGTTCCATTCAGCGAAGACTGAAATCGGCGGAGTCGAAAGCTCCTCGAAGATTTCTCGCACCAATGTTTCCATGGCGGGCGTAAACAAAACGTTGACTCCCTTACGCAGAAGCGAGTTCATCGGACCTAGTCTCTTTGACAAGTCGGGTAAAAACTTGTGATTGTAGTTTCTACCTCCCATCGGTGCGCGGACCTGCCTCACGTCCTCGGGCATCGGCATTTTACTCAACGCGGATATTTTCCCCGCAGTCGGGCTCACACCCGCTGGGGAAATAGTGTGACCCAAACAGTTATCGTCAGTGGCGCCTAGTCGAGCCTTGGAGGGGGAAAGCTCTAATTTATGTTTTCGCAAGCGCTTGAAGAGGGTGCGAATCTTCCAAACATGCGGTACCGGGTCGGAGTCGAACACGATAACGTTGTCAAGGTAGGAAGCGACCCGTTCCAAGCCCTCAATAACTAATTGTTGATCACGTTGACGAATCACCCAGGCGAAGCACTGCTACCCCGGGGTATGACGATCCACTCCTAGAGGTCTGAGGGTGTGCAGAACGCCGTAAGGGGAACTGTGTCCTTGTGGGCGGCTATTTGGTGGAACGAAGAAACCAGGTCGAGCAAAGAAAACACCCGTCCTGAGCCCAACGAATCCAGGACTTGGTCCACACGGGGGATAGGCAGTTGGCTCAGCTTGTTGATTTGGTTCAGCTTCTTGTAGTTCACTGTGATCCGCACACCTCCAGACTTCTTCCGGATGACCACCAGCGGGCCCGAATATGGCGATATCGAGTGTTGGATCAGCCCAGTCGCAAGCTAGTGGTCGCGGGTCGCTTCCATTTCTTTATCCATGATTGGGTTAATGCCATGAGCCGGGGAAGTAACCAGAGCACTGCCTTCGGGGGCCGAAATCTCGAAAGGCATCAAAGAGCAGGAGCCAAAGTCTGTTTTCGAGGTGGAGAACACATCAGGAAACTCGCAGAGCAGATCACCCAGCTATTCGATAACCGAGGGGGCCCACCCGGGGTCATTTAAGTCGAAAGCGATCTTCTTCAGATGCGGCGGGAGTCGAGCCCAGAAGCGCAAGAACCAAGAGCGCTGGTCTTGGTTCAAACGTGCTAGTCACGCTGGAGAGGGCGACGTGCCGGTCGCCGTGCCGTGGCTGCTGCAGCTGGGGAGGGCAAGCGAGTGACAGCTGAAACCTGAAGGGGTTTGGGGCCAGTGGTGTAACTGTTGAGTTGTAAGGCGCTCCGCGGAACACGCAAGAGTGGGGCGTCAGCGACTCCGATGAGGTCGCCCGGCTCGAGGTTGCCGACACCGGTAAGAAGAAGGATATGTCGCCCTGAGGCAACGAAGCGTTCCTGCTCCGGAAGAAGGCTCGACTGTGGGAGCATGACAATAAGGTATTACCCTGTTAGCTCGGGGGAGCCGTTACTGCGTGCCAAGTTGACCTGAACCAACTGAGGCTCGTCTGACAAGGTGACACCCACATCACCGGCAGTCAGGAGGTGGAAGCCATCGCCTGTAGCTTGGGGGTCGATAGCGTAGGCCGGTACGCCTGCCGGGGCGTAGTGGGATAGCGTACGTTCTCCCAAACCCCGATTGTCTTCTGGTCGGGAGGGGGGGGAGCGATAGGATCGTGTGTTAAAATGCATTCAGGTATCGCGGCCCAGCAGAACCGCATGCTGCATGACTGTAGGGGCACAACACAGGCCCACACTGCGAGGGGGCACGTCCGCTCATCGGCGTGAAAAAAACGTGCATTCAGACGGATTCAGCTTGACGTTCGCAAACGGGGGGGTTTGCCGCACCCTCCCCAGGCGCGAGTACTGCAGGCTTGCTCGCATGCCGTCGAGGCTGCGCCGACTAGGGGCATACGGTCTAATCCGTCCCGGCGGACGAACGTTTGGGGGGAACCGGTGTCAAGGGGAGCCACGCACTGTAACGTGCAATGGCGCTCCCATTTAGGGGCACTGGATCTCGGCAGTTTGGGCCTGCGGTGACCCATCCGGGAGCACCGGGCTCCGGGTGCATAAGGCGAGTACGAACCCACGGTTTCTGGCCTCGCGTCACACACGCTCGTTGACGCGAATATTGCATGAGAGGGCTCTTACTGGCCTCAAAGGGTGAGGGGACTCTGGGCCTCCTCTTCATGACGACAGACACGAATATTCCGGATTCATACGGGTATAGGGTTCAGTTGAAGTGATTGGAGGATGTTGTGTCACCACTGGNTACCAGTGTGGTTTCGTTGTTAGTAATAGCTTCGTGTGGAAGTACCTCACACGACACCGCCGTGGCACCTTGCTTGAGAGTAGGTGCTATAGCGTTCGTTCATATTAGACGGATAACGTGCAGTAGACCACTTCTGCATTTATCTGATGAAGCATGTGATAGCTTGGGGGGAAGCGTCCAACCAATCGTTACGCAAGTGTGTGCATATGCCAAGAGAATACATTCGAGCGTCATTGTTGGGCTAGTTGAGTGGAGTAACTGTGTGCAGTCTGTATATACTTGAACTATACATTTGGCACAGTTACAATCGACCAATTAATGGACATCGTTTTGTTTTTGCGTGAGAGACTGGGGATTCCTGAACACATTGGTGGTGTATTCCCTGGTATCATATCGTTCCATTGGATAAACACTATACCGAGAGACAGCCGTGCGCGTGAACTACATGCTCCGAAGTTAAATATCCTTATTGGGCACATTACTGTCTCCCACTTGTTCTACAAAATTATTGTGTGTAGTCTGTCAATAGTCAATCGTTAATGACTGACAGAAAGTCTATTTTACAGTTCGTTACTGTGTAAAGATAGTTGGCATGGTATCAGCTACAGTAGTACGAGTAGTGATATATTTTATTGGTTCTGATAACAGTCAAGCGTGAATGACTGACAGAAAGTCTTTATATTATAGTTCGTTACTATGTAAAGACGGTTCGTATACTATCAACTTCATAAATTCGTCGTATTGGTTCAGCTTAATTAAACTGAATCGTGGTCATAGTCTCACTCATGTAGTCGATGGTACCTTTTTCGAGTTCGGAGACATGCCTTAGGATCGTTAACCATGCAAATACAGCCCGTTGTGTTGTACCGTTGTCGTTACAACCACACCATCGTCAAGGCATGCAGACTTACTCGTTATTTTGGATACCTTGTATTTCCGAAGAACAATCGTGTTCATTTAGTTGCATATTCTGCATGCATATGTTTCTGACAAAACCGTCCACCAGCACATACTTTTCATCACTAAGTATGTTCCAAACCTTGCATGTAACCATTCCACACACACATCGTACAGTGATAAAATATGCACTGACTGTTGTTGAAGGCGGCGTCAATGTTCATACAAGGTTCCGTAGACCATCGTTCGTATGAAAAGGTCCGTATACCAACATTTGTATACAAGGTTTTACGTATACCATCGTTAGTATGAAAGAGTTCGTAAACCAACAGTTTATACAAAGCTCCGGATACCAGCGCGTTAGTACAAAAGGTTCCGTTGACCAAAGACATACTTACTAATATATCTTAAAGGGATTGCCCATCCCTGGCCTCTCAGAGCTCCCACGTCGATACCGCCTCTTTCTACTACTTCCCGCTCTTGCCTTTCTGTCCTTGTTTCCTATACTACTTTCGGTGGGGGGAGCCTCTTTTTCTTGTTTCGGCATTGCGTTCTTGCGTGTACCCAGAGAGCACGGCAGCGGCGCTATCGCGGTTATGTGAAAGCCCTGGCCAGTAGAGGGGGGGAGCGGAAGAAGCACGGTCGGCTTTTTCACGCCTAGGCGTGGCGTGCTCATCGAGCCACGAGGAAAACACGAAGGGGCTATTTCTGACCTTGCTGCTGTAACAATCGACTATGTCCGAAATTATATGGGTCTTTTCGGTGAGTAAAAAACCATTGAAGCGGTGCTTATTTATCAAAAACATAATTATTTACAAAGAAAGCCACGTGGTTTAACACAATCATCACGAGGGCCGTACTGAGTACCGGGCTTCACGCGAGGCGGGCCACGGGGATCACTGGGGCAGAGAAGCAGTAGAGCTCGACTCGGACCGATTCGATGACGAGGTGATCGCGGAGGGGCGGAGAGCGTCGACGCTGACAAAACGCAAACGACGTCCGATGTTATTTTTCGAGTGGCTCAATCACAGACCCGACGTCCAGACGATTCTGTTTCAAATATAATTACAAAGTCAATTTTTCGTACGAGTATTCACTTGATTTTCATTTGTTTTCGACCGTTTTATTTCGGCTTGTTTTTCGCCCCTACCGTTTTGTTCGAGTTCGAGTACGATTATGTACGTACGTCTTTCTCAGTTTTGTAGGTTTTCTATTTCTCGTACTTCACAACTTGACGACCGTGCTGGCAGGGCTTTCCCTCTTTCATACCAAGTGCGAGGTACTACTCTGTTGTTGTTGTTGTAAAACAATACCACACATACTCACGAAAAAGGCACAAATCGCACCCACCACAATAATAACAGCAGGCAGCGCAGCGTCGTGCTGTGAGCCTTGTTGCTGTGTGCCACCTCTTTCGAACATACAGCTTTGTTGTGCTGGAGCATGGAGTCATAATGTGCATCCCCAGCATGTGTTGCATGAGCGTCAAGTCCGCCGTTTCTTCGCTGCATGCACCATCAACCTCTTGGCATTTTCAAGTCGGTGCTTGCCCTACATCATGGGCCTATTCTGCCTCTTTCCTTGTCCGAGCGTAGCGGGCGGCATCAGCCGCCCGCGGAGCGGAGCCCTTGTAAGTTTGTACAAAGGTTCCGCATACCATTGTTCAGTACAAACGGTTTCGTATACCATCGTCAATATTAAAAAGGTTCCGTATGCCATCGACAAGTATAACGAGGTTTCGTATACCATCGTTCGTTATGACAGGTTTCGTACACCGTCGTTCGTTATAAAATGTTTCGTTTTCGTTATGTAGGTGAATCCTGCATCATGCAGTTGGACACTTGAAGGACAAGGATACATCCCACTAGCAGTTGGCAACTCGTAGCATATGACTGACACACTCGCAAATCGCATCATGATCACACAAGCCCGTGGTTTTGACTACGCAAGGGGTGACATGACAAGGGGAACAAGTGTACATCAACTGACTGTTCAATGCCTTTGAATGGTAGAAAGCCGGAAAGCCTATCTCCCTTCTAAATGTTCGAAACGTGTACTGGGTTCTCCAGCATTTCACTTTCAAACGTTGCGGAGCGATGTGGGTGCCAGGCTCTCGGCCCAACCGTCGCGTGGATACCCCCTGCGTCGGTTTCACAATTCGTCGAGGTCATATATATATATACAAGGCTTTCCTTTGGAGTGGTTGTAAGATGGGAGTTGATATTCTTGCACGAATACAATTTGCTTATGCTGTAGTTGGGTTTGGTCTTGTCCGCCAAAACTTGCAGTTGTATGAGGGATTCGCGTGGCCGCAATGATTTCCAATTGTACAGTATATTAAACGCTAGCCTACAGCAAACCGTCCAAATCCGGGCGACGCAAGAAAAGTACAGCGGTAATAAGGTTGCACCGATGCTCCGAGTACCTTGGAGCAAAGTAAGGAGTATTGGAGATAAAATACTTCAGGTACTTCGTGTACTCGTAGTATTTAGGGTTCGATACTCCGGGATACTGCTCGTACTCGGGGTATTTCGGGTATGAACACTCTCGATACTGCTTGTACTCGGAGTGTTTCGGGGCCCGATACTGCGGGTACTCCTTGTACTCCGAGTATTCGGGGCTTCAGTACTGCTGATGCAAGTACTCCGAGTACTCAGGCCGCCAGTACTATAATTCTCTTAAGTACACGGAGTACGAAATGTACTCGATACTCGGAGTATACTCGGCGTTTGAAGTACGTTAGGAGCACATTTGCATCATTTTAAAGACTCGGCCGTCATTCCTCCCAGGTTCTGCGAGCATGTGACTGGCGTTTATAGCATTTCAAAATTCACAGACGCTCCCATTACCTCGGAGTATAACTAGAGTATTTTCGAGAAAAAAATACTCCAGGTACTTTTGAGTACTCGCAGTATTTCGGTGTCCAATACTCGCGATACTCGGAGTACTCCGAGTAAGTTACATGTCTTTACTCCGAGTACTGCTTGTACTCGAGTATAAGCACTGCTCATACTCCAAGTACTCGGAGTATTTCCGCCTTCAGTACTGCTCATACTCCAAGTATTCCGAGTATTTAGGCCACCAGTACTCTAATACTCTCAGTACTCGGAGTACGTAAGGTTGCGCCCCCTCCGTACGCAGTAACTCAGCAGTAGCAGAGCAGCAACAAACATTACAGAGCGGCAGCCTATACTGTGGTCTACCAGGGTATGCTGGTCCATGGAAGAGTCGACAGCGTGTACCTGTTTTTTTCATCAGACCCGAAGAGACAACGAAGGCACTCTGCCCTCGTAATAGGCGCGGTGTACGTATTGTATGCCACTTGTATAATATGTACCCTGCAACGCGTACTTCGTACGTACACATACGGGTACGACTTGTTTACTTTCTTGAAGCAATTACTTTAGAGAGAATTTCCCGTGAGTTTTCTGTAAACAAATACCACGCTGTCCATAAATATAAGCATTTGTTTTACAGAAATGTTCAATACAAACGGTCCTTATAGTTCTGGACAGAGGGGCATAAAATAATGTGTAAAAAAGCGTACCTCTTGCGCAGATAGAAAGTGCAAAAAAGAGCAAACTATTCACCAGGCAAGTAACAACGCTACAGCACTACTGCCACTACATGATGGTCTGTGGTTTGTACAGCAACAGCGCAGCAATAACCGCACACGCGTATGATCACGGAATACAGCAGTCACGTCCCCGTAGCCACACTTCTTCTTCCTATGAGCTACCGCCGCAGACGTTGGTTGAGTACTGCTGCTTGCTGCGCTGCAGTACAGCAGCAGCATTACGCCATGAGCTCTGCCTGATAATCTGTATGATGGTGTATCTCTCGATGCCCACACAATGCCGGCTGTGCAGGTATACATCATAAGCTCTTTTACCTTGATAGTCTGTATGCTGGTGTCTCTCCCTGGTTTGGTGCTGTACAAATGCCGGCCATCTAGCAACTACGTCATGGTGGTTGCGCACCAAAGCACCCGCTGCTTCCGCCCGTTCGTTGTTGTTGCTGCTGCGCGTACCTCCTGCGCCCGCACAGCCACATTATTTAGGCATGCGCTATCGCAGCAGTTGATCGTGTGCTGCTGATGCACATCATCATCTCTGTCTGGTGACCTGTACGACGATGTGTCTCCGGCAACGCAGTTGGCGGCGAAGCGCTGCTGCTGTCCAAATGCCAAGCACGCTCTGCCGTGCGTTGTCGTCGTTGCTGACAAACAACAGTACGGACTACCAGGTATAGACTAGTCGTGCTGCTGCCAGCAAAACAAAAGTGAAAAGCTAAAAGCTACGTATTTCGAAGCTGTCAATCGAAAGTTGGGCAGTTTGACAAGAAGAAGAGCTGCCTTACGGTCCACTCGTAACGACCGACCCAGGATTACGTAAATGTCATGTTATCTATATCTTATTGTACTACTGTGGTCGTTCGTATTCCAAGACTACCTGCCGTGTTCGTCAGCCCATATGTTGTCCCGTGCACAAGTAATGGCTTAGGACACCCAAGATGCTTGAATGCGCAGCAAGGGCAGCGCCGCTTGCTCACTCTTCGTATCGTTCATCCGGCTTGTCGTCAAGCCTGCATGCTCCAACAACCTGGCGTCTACACGACGCTATACCGACAAGAAAGGGAAGTGCCTCAGACTCAAGCTAAACCTGAGCCCGTACTCATACAAGTAATATTACAATCTCGTACATATATATGTTCCTGATGGATTGAAAACGTTTCGGTTTTGGGAACTCGTCAACCTACCTGATACACGCAAACGATAATAGCAGCCGGCCTGAAGTGAACAACACGATCGCTCCCAGGGTACCACGAAGCCAACTGGAAACGACAAGCACTGCTGTAGGGTAGAACATACCAAGTCCCGTTTCCTTTACTCGCGACGCATTCATCTTTAGTCTTCGACGTGGCGTCGCAGCAGCACACATCTCCAATATTTGGCACGACGTTGGGCCGCGAAATCCACGGAATGTACACGTGAATAACATGTGTTCGCTTCAATACAACCACCACAACACTATTTACCGGTTACGCATTCTTTGGTCGGGATCCCGAAGCGGTTGAGGAGACGATCAACCCCAAAGCCTTGACCTGCAACGGAAGTTCTTGTGAACACACACTACAGGTACTTATGCTAAGGATTACTGTAGTTCGTCAGTTGAGAAGCCCCATGAGTCACAACCATTGCTTGCGGCAAACGCGCTACTCCTACTTCAGTATGACTATCTTAGAACGCGTCTACAGTAGTATCCACATCCGAATATTTCTCTCGCCACCGTTCCTCACAAGGCGAAACAACACGCTGGCACCACAGACTGCAAACTACAGTTCCAGGGGGTCTGAAACCATTCAGAAGACGTGCGTAGTGTGCTGCGTCTTTATTCTGTGGTTGCGTGTATGCGTGCCGCTTAAAACTCCACGTTGACGCCGAGTATTTCCTCAACAACGGTGCCATCGTCGTCGATAGCAAGGATGATCGTGTCCACGGTGGTGTCGTTGATCGACACAAGCGGCTCCGAGTCCGCCCTGATGGATCCGCCTGAAGCGCAAGGCAACGAAAGACGACCAGTTGTGCAAGGTCTCTGCGTTCAGACGATGTACAATACATGTGTATGTCAAAGGTGTGTGCATACGGACAGCGTAGAGCAGCGGGTGACCATCGTCGGGAACCTTCATTCGCGAACATATCGGGCCTTTGATACCACGACACTTAACCCTCGTGCTGTATGCTGTCGATCGCTTGGCACGTGGGGCTACGTTCCATGTCTTCGAACATTTTCCGCAATTCACCCTCCCCCACTGTGCTACCGGGTACGATATAACACGCTTCGTGACGTCAAGTTCTGATTGATATGACACGCTGCTAAGGTTCGCGCTAATAGGCGGCAAGATCACCAAGGCTCGATATACAACGAGACTCGTTTGCGTGAAACCAACAAAGACATTCAAACCCCCGGCGATGCGACTATCGGGAAAACACAATAAACGTGTATGTACTCGCTCAGGAGAGACTTACCGCGCTCGGAAGGCAGAGTGTATGCATCCACCTGAGGTACAAGGCAAAAACCCGAAGAAAACGGGGCCGTAGGTGGATAACAACGAAGGGTTCAAATTAGTCAGAGTAGGGTACACGGTAATCACAGTACACGGTCGTTGCCTCAAAGAGTAGGCAGGTACTCCCCACGTGTTCTACCCAAAGGTCCTGGCACATAGCAGCGGCAGCACCCGGGCGCTTTGGTCCAAAGCACATGGGGATAACTACGGTGCCCTGAACAAGAACACGTCGTGACAGCTACTAATGTCCGTGGCCGGCATTTTATTGAGGAAGAGTGGGCTCGAGTCGTAGCAACATGAACAATTGCCAGTCAAAGCTGCCGCACATACAAAGACTCGTCTTCTGCGTACACAGTCTCGAAGCTCACCACGCTTGTATCGACGATGTAGTCGAGGTCGTCGAGAATCGCCGCGGTCATCTTGGTCAGGAACATGACCTGTCGGGCAAAGGAGATACAAAATGGAAAAATAATTCGTTACCCCTACCCTTTCGCCTCTGCAACATATTACACACGATAATATATACAAACCACAAGAACAATAAGTTCGAGTTTCCCTTGCTGAAAATGCCCACACGTACCAAAGCCAGCATGTGTCGGAATAGTGCGATACATTGACCACCTATACTCACTATTTATGATGCAGGCTGCTGTAGTACAGCAACGCAGGCGGCAAATCCCTGGTGCTCGTAAAGGAAAGTACTATATAAGACGGGTGACAAATCGAGATTTGCCTGTAAATGACGAATCATTCAGCAGGACCATCTTACATTGTTGACGTATCCGGTCATCAACTCATCGTCGAAAATAGTTTCATCCAGGTGGCCACAGCTTGTACCTGCGGGCAAGGCAGCATAACAGGTGCGTTCGGTGACGTTGTCGAGTTATTGGTTCATCTCATGCTGATGACAAGGTTATGTTATGACAGTTAGGTCCCGGTCTTGACTTGTTTCCCTTTTACGCCGTCAACAACCACCGTTTCCGGCCGAAAATACATATATACATACATGAACACTCTTCTCCACGCAACTGGAATACTGTGCACTCCTGTACCTACCTACAGTACTTCCAGAGAATCACGTGCATCTCGACAGACAAATGATCAAGTATGTAGGAACACAGTTGTCGCTTACCGGGTGATCCGTCCAACTCGACGATTTCATCGCCTGAACCGCCGATATCGGCATAGGCGCTCACGGCGGCGGGGCACGTCCAGGAAGGGTCTCCGTTGTCGCGGCATGTGGTGCAATCGCCAAAGCCTTGCCCCCAAAGAGTTCTGGCCAGGGAAACAGTGAAAATCAGTGATAGATTAAGACTCTGACCATCATCATGTATTCTGAATAGTTCGGCAGTGAGGTCAGCATGCTGCAAAAACAAAACGTGTCGTGTAGCCCCCTGCATACATGTAAATGTTATAATATATGTACCACAAAGTATACCCGCGAACAAACAAATAAAGCCCGTGTGCCTGTCGAAAGGCTTTCCGACACATACAGTCGGCATGTCTCTGGCACGGTTTGTAGGATACAGCAGGTCAGCATGATAATGTTTGAAACTATTATTACAACATATGCGTTGACGTTTGAGGGTCATTACAAGGACTTTTCTCGACATCACCATGCGAACTAGTGCTTCCAGGTTCAGTGCTTTGAGGACACCTTGCCGGGGTCGCCAATAGAAGTGCGTAATACGCGGTTTTGCAGAACTAGAGGTACCATCAACGTTTCCAGGGCACCTTTACATCGTACGACTATGCAGTTTGGGCCTGCGGTGACCCATCCGGGAGCACCGGGCTCCGGGTGCATAAGGCGAGTACGAACCCACGGTTTCTGGCCTCGCGTCACACACGCTCGTTGACGCGAATATTGCATGAGAGGGCTCTTACTGGCCTCAAAGGGTGAGGGGACTCTGGGCCTCCTCTTCATGACGACAGACACGAATATTCCGGA
This sequence comes from Saccharina japonica, assembly GCA_008828725.1. Taxonomy (NCBI): domain Eukaryota; class Phaeophyceae; order Laminariales; family Laminariaceae; genus Saccharina; species Saccharina japonica. The sequence goes on along the minus strand of MEHQ01001814.1, from coordinate 48,666 downwards.
TTCATACGGGTATAGGGTTCAGTTGAAGTGATTGGAGGATGTTGTGTCACCACTGGCCCGTCGGGCAGCGTCGGATCCGCTTCCTCTTCCACTGTTACCGACGGAGCACGATGCGCGTGAGTTAGCGTGCACCAAGACGAAGAAAGATCGGCAGACCCTGGAGGCGTCTTCGAAAACGAGACTCGGGAGAGCGGCAACAATTTTTCCACCCGAGTAGGCTCTCTCCGTTTAAGCCTCTTGGAGAAGGGGGGTGAGAACCCTAATCTTGTCGACTCCTCCTTGGTGGGAAAAACGATATTAAACCCACTGCTGTCGCGAGTGATCACCGAGCCGGGTATCGCCAAGGGTATCGTTGCTGTAGCGTCCGCCTTCCCAAGCCTCAAGTCAACCGCCACCACGTGATCAGAAAGAGGATGGGGTGAACACTCTCGCAGAGTATATCGCCGCGCAGGAGCAGCAGGCTTAGTGCTGCTTAGCGCGCGGTAGGGGGGACGGCTCCGGAAGAGCAGGCTCGCTTACCCCGAAACGATGGCCCAGCGCTTGAAGCACGAGCCTCCGTTGCCGAGTTCGGACCACGGCTGAGAGAGGCAGCGCTGAGAGCGCGCGTTCCCGTTGCCGAATGTGGAACATGACCGAGGGGAACCGCGCTCGAAAAGCGAGTTGTATTCGTCGAACGTGTACCCCGGCCGAGGGAACCACGCTCGAAGTGTGTGTTCCCGTTGCCGGTGCACCACCGTGAGTAATATGAACAGGTGGCTAGGGAGCCCGTGGGCTGTTGATCGAGGTAACACTACCTGTCTTGCTGGCTAAGCCTGAGCTACACGAGCGTTTTGCCAAACAAACTTTAACGTTCCCGGCATTGCTGACGGCGGACGGGTGGGCTGAACCGTACCGCCGTCGACCCGCCATTTGTCAGAGCGAACGACTCCTGGCTGACGCACGTTCGGGTTGCCGCTCGTGCTGTGGTCGGCTTCGTGACGCACAGCCCGAGTAGTGGCTGGAGCAGAGGAGGCAGGTGAGGGCGGGATACCTCCGTGAAAGCCAGACGTAGGTTGGTTGTTATAGGATATGCTGTGAGTGTTTGTCTGGCCGCACCCCTGCTGTTGAACTCTCAACGTACCTGAGCGATGGCGGCAAACTGCGCTTGTAGAATTTCGAGCTGGAGGGTATTTCACCGCAGCGGTGACTGCATATACGTGCTTGCCATCGTCGGAACACGCCATCGTCGCCAAGGCTACCAAGGTCAGGGTTTAAAAGTTTGCTCACGTTAAGAAACGGATGACGACAGTTTTTGAACCAGTGCGTGTCTTCGTGGCAGTTCAAGCAGTGTCCCGGATAATCGCGAAATGCCTGGGCACGGGTGGGGAGTGAGAGAAGGTTCGTCCAGAGAGGAGGGCCGTGGTATTAAAGGACAGACAAACAGCGAAATATTATGCGTACTGTTGTTCCGCCAAAGGCCAGCAGTTGTACGAGTTGTCCAACCAAGAGTCAGAGAGGCCATCAACAGGCAGACAAAATCGGATCATGGCTCGCCCCCGTCTGCCATGAAGGCGGCTGGGGCCGCCCTCGGCTGTGGCCGTGGTCATACGCGGAGGTCCGGGGCCCCGATAGGGCGGATGACCGCGTACCCGTCGAATAAACAGGCAGAGAGAAACACCTTTCGCCGTTAACGGCAGGTGTCGTATTGGGCGCCAAATCAGCAAACCCCTTCCACATGGCATCCATTGGAGCGTACGGCCTCGGACCTGTCCCCATAGAACCATGGGCATCAAAGTAGATATCTGCTTGTTCACCGCTATCCGAACTACCTCCAACATCACTTCCACCCCTGGAGCCAGTACACCCTTGCTCCCCGTTACTGCCTACACGATCACTCGAAGCTTCCGACTAAACACGCAAAAGGGGGTGCCAGTGCACGCTCCAAAACTGTACAAATTAGTGTGTAGCCCTCTCCCTTGTCGGCGCTGTCGTAATGCGATGTCAGAAGGCGTAACATAGTTGTGAGGGCGTTTGGCCTCGTTGTCTCCCTCCTTTAGTGCTCACGACACGTGTCCAGACATTCGTGGATCAAAGTGGCTGTTTTGGCGGTCATGGGAGTGTCAGGGAAAATCGCGCGTGAGAACGCGTTTTTGAGGGGGATTGCAAACCCGGTACCCACTCGGGTGTAAGAACGGTACACGTGCAATGGTCGTCGCAGCGCATGAGGATTTATGTCGTCGCTGACTTCGTCGAGCGAAGGAGCTGTTGTGCGCCATCTGTCTTGCTGGCAGATGCAGGAAATAGAAGAGCGGAAATGTGAGCCACGTCGTTGTGGCCTAAGTGGATGTATGCTGTATAAACACAGGAGGCATGCTTGGCCTCAGCGACGACATCGGTGGTGTCTATCGCGGCGGCACGAGCGTGGGTTAAGGTGGAAGATTCAGGTTTAGAGCGGTCATCGGTCACGAAGAGCTTGCTCAGCCGTGCCGTGAAGAATGTCACATCCACCAAGGGAGGGGTCACTTCCTTCGGGTTGGGCAACCATGATACGCCGCCGCCGTCCGTGCAGGAGCTCGCAGACGAGCTGGACGAGGTCGATGAGACGTCTCCCCCTGGCGTGGTCCCGTCGCCCTCCAGAGCTGCGACCACCACTTCTCAAGTTGTTGTTTCCGAAGCCGCTGCCCTGACTGCGTCCGGTGCCACCACCAGTCCCAGGTGCGCCTCCTCCGCTCCCTCCACCGCTATCACCCCCACGACGATAGTGTGTGCCGCCACCCCCGAAGCCAATAGCCGCGGAACCACCACCAGAGCCACCAACCTCACAGCGGTGGTCATTTTTCCGCTCACGTATATCGCTTTCGTTGCTTTTTGATCGACGACTGCTTTCGCCAACTCGGGGGCGAACTCGTCTCGCGGTGACGAGGCCATGCACAGGACCCTGCCCTTGAAGAAGGCAGCGTCTCCGAACCGCCTCGACCAGAATTTGACGCCCTGTCGATGCGTTGACAAGGGTGGGATCGGAGCAGCGTCGGTGTCTCTAACCGTGTTTCCCGAGCGACGGCCTCGAGCCCCCAGAAGCAGCCGCGACAGCCTCCTGTTCCGCTCGTTCCGCCTCGCCCAGCTCCTGCTTCATTTCATTAAGGCGCCCTCTCTTCCGCAGCGTCGTGTCCTTCGCCCCCTGTTTCTCCCTTTCCAGGCGCTCGAGTACTCCGGTTGGACTGGCATTGACGTCCCGGCTGTTGGAGGAATCCTGTATCGGCCGCGCTACCGCGCTCGGAGAGGGGTTGTACTGACGCGCGGTGGAACGTGGCAAGGGCTCGTGCTGACGAACCAACGAGCCCAAAGAAGGGTGTGCCTCTTCCTCCTTAGCTTTGAGGTGGGGATTCTCCGCCGCTGGAGTCAGCTCTTGATCCGGGCTGGAAGTCGCCGGCTCGGATGTTTCCTCCGAGATACGCCCACCAGGAGCCGCTGCCTCAGAAGAGGCCTAGCGGGGAAAGTTGCGCGATCTCGAACGCGAAGAAGACTTAGGTTTTCGGACACTCCGACGGAACGCCCATGGGATCGGAACCTGCGCGATGAAGGCCGTTCATCGCCAGACGACACAATTTTGTTCTGGGGAAAGGGCGTCAAAGGAGAGGGCAAGAGGTGGGCTGGGACGGGGTGAAACGCGACGAGGATGGACAGCGGGCGGAGTCGGGACGGGGTGCAACACGTCAAGGATGGGCAGGGGTAAGGCGGTGGCGCCCCTACGAGTAGTATTTTATGGCTGTTGTCCCAAACAACTAAACACAGGGCCTCGTTCACACCAGGTAGTAGTGTAAAGGCCCATACCCACACCAACAACAGGTAGCAGTATAAAGGCCCATACCCACACCAACAGCAGGTAGCAGTATAAAGTCCCATACCTACACCAACAGCAGTGTAGCAAGGCAGCTTGAACACTCACAGCAGTAAAAGGACAGCACCCTCCCGCAATGCAGTGTGGAAAACTATTAATATGTCAATTGACTGCATCATAGAAGGTAGGCGCCTGCTCCAACCGAACAGTAAAGGGCAGTATCCGTCTGAACAGCAGGACGCAATGCAGTGTGGAGAGCTATTTCCATTGACTGCCTTATATATGGTCAGCGTCTACACCATGTCTACTGCGATATATAAAAGGGTGGTATTATGTCGCCGGCATAGCACCATACCCGCTGCAGTACAAAAGGGCATCATTATACACCCCCAGCGATAAAAATTGGATAGTAAAATACCCACTGCCGTGCATCAAAATTATGTTCGTTCCACAGTATAACAAAGGTCACAACCACGACTCACAGCAGTGTAGGATGACCCACGGCAGTACAGAACGGCAGGATAGTGCCAACAGCAGCAGTAGAGAAGAGGTAACAAGTACCCTGCCGTAAAAAACAAACTCCAGTGTCTACAGCAGTATATATGGGCCCAATGCCGTACGTGAGGGCCTATAACAGCAGTACAGCAGGGGTAGCACAGTACCCACTGCCGCATAAAACTGCAGTATAGTGCATACAGCAGTATATAGGGGCCCAATGTCGTACATGCGGGCTCACTGCTGTTTATAAGGGCGCACTGCCGTATGTAAGGGTCTGTAAGGGCACGATGTCTCGTGTAAGAGCACACTGTAGCATAAAAACAATGTTGTGCGCGTGTAAGGGCATACTGCTGTCGCGTATAAGGGCAGCGAGTACGTGTTTGCGTCCCTGATAGGTAATTGAATAAACCATCACTTTTTGTATGCACGGAGAAATCCTGTGAATAAACAAATAGCATACATCATGGTCGAGCGATCCGCGCATGTACAGCAGCGTGCTCACGTGCGTACGGACAAGGAGAGAGGCGTTAGAAGGCCGGATTAAGTCGTTTTACCCGCGTAGGGTACCTAACCAGGCTAACGGTATGCGCGATGGGCACGGTTTGATAAGCAGACGAAGCTATAAAGCTATCTAGCTATACGGCTGTGACGCGTACGGCAAAATCCCTTGCACGACGGCGCGAAGCCGGGTTTAACGGTAGACCAAACATGCTGCACATGCAAGGTGAAGGCGAGGGTACGGGTAACACTATACGAAGTTCGGTACTTATACTGCGACTCAGTATCCCGTGTTACATGCGCGGAACCCGTGACACGAAATAACGTGCCGGGTTATTTAACAGCAGGGCGGCATGAGCTGTACGGTAGAGTGAAGCAGGGAAGGGCGATAGTGCCGCGGCTCGTCATGTACTCATCGGAGAGAGAGTGCATACAAGAAACGCAGCTTCATTGCGCGACGAGCGAGGAGGAGGTGTATAGCCTGTTGTTGGAAGCTCCGCAGTGACTCCTTGTTGGGAGGGCTCCTGCACCGGCAGTAGGAAAAGACGCCCCACCTTACTGGCGCATGAAAAAGGAATTAAAAAAATACCCGCCTGTTTAAAGACCCATATGAACCGTCTGTAGCTGCTGTTGTACCGGAAAAACAATCGTGTCAAACATTATCCCATAGAGAGCCGCCTTGTTTCCGCTTGTCTTCTCAAGGAAGGGGCAAAACGGAGCAGTCCCAAACCCTGTGCGCGGGCTCAGGCAGCCGATGTTCGTTTGGATCGTGTCAGCAACGACGGTTACAAACGTTGTAGAGGGTTGCGTATATATTCGCAGGCGTTATTATGGAATTTTTGCCTCGTGCGGGACGAGAGTTCGAGCACTCCGCTCTCTCTCCGCTCTCTCTCCGCTCTCTCTCTCTCGCTCTGTCCTCTAATGCAACGACCTTAAAACATCTCATCAGACTGCTGGGCAGTCAGGGCATCCAGATTTGCAATCTAGGAACACACTAGTGGGTTGTCAAAAGCTTGACGTTGTCAGGTCTGGAACGAGAAGTCAAAGATGGCTTCCAGGTCGGCTCAAGACGAGCAAGCCCTTCCCAAAGATGAGGTACAACAGCTGAGAAGTGAGTTTCAGCTGGTGGTCGAGCAGGGGCAGGCGTCGATGATGCTTGCCATGAGAGACATGATGGCCGAGTTCATGAGGAACAAAGGCCGATCTGAGTCCAGCAGTGCTGGGAGCAGCGCTGCTGGAAGGGAAGGCTCACGAGGGGCTGAACCCTCTGCTGCTGTACGAGAAAATTCTGCTGCTGCTGGAGGCGTGGCAGAAGATACAGCAGCTGGAAGAGAGACAACTTTGCGTGGGAATGCCTCACGCAATCACGGAGCGACGGGACGCAGAGAGGCTGCTGTCCCTGTCAAGGCGGGCCCAGCCAGGGGCCAGCCTGACCAGCCAAGGAGGGCTGGCGAATGGGATGAATTCCCAGGCGGTGAGTTGGGTGTTGGTTTTGATCTGCCCATCTCGCGCCATGTTTCCTACAAGCACAGCGCTGCTGTAGGGAATAGTCCAAGAAGGGCAAATCCCACTCCTGTAAGAGAGACTACTGCTGCTGTTGGAGCATGCATTGGCCAATCGGAGTCCGGCAACGCCGAGAGTAGCGCTGCTGTAGGGAATAGCCCAAGAAGGGCAGGACCCACTCCTTTACGAGAGACTTTTGCTGCTGTTGGAGCAGCCATTGGCCAATCGGAGTCCGGCAGCGCCGAGAAAAGCGCTGCTGTAGGGAAGAGCCCACAAGGGGCAGGACCCATCTCTGCTGTACGAGGTACTACGGCAGGAGGAGAGACGATTTTTCGTGATGATGATTCGCGGGATTTCGGATCGACGGGACGCGGGAAAACTGCTTCTTGTCGAGGTTGGCCAGCCAGGGGTCAGCCATACCGGCCAAGGAGGTCTGGTAAGAGGGGTGCAAACCCCAGCGGTGAGTCCCGTAGAGACTCAGCCGCGACTTCCGGTGGCAATGGCAGCAGCGCCAAGGCCACCGAAGGTAGTACTTTCGTAGGGAAGTGCTTCAAGTGTGGCAAGAAGGGCCATATGATCGCAAACTGTAGAGAGAAGCGGTGCAGTGGCTGCAACGGACTGGGGCACTCTGGCGATGTTTGCCCCACGCCGAAAGAAGAGGCTGTGCTGTCGATGGCGAGCAAGGTTGGAGCAAAGGACGTTAATATTGGTACGGCCCAGGCTTCAGCTTTCAAGGCCGAAGAGACAGGCAAGTGCAGTGATGGTATGGGCAGAATGGGGGAAGGAGAGTCGGCTTGGCAGGTAGGAGACGAGGCCTGGATATGCGATAGTGGAGCGTCTACTCACATGACGCCCTCAGCAGATTGCATGCTCAACTACAGAGAATGCAACCTAAAACTGCGCATCGCCGATGGTTCCACTCGCTCCATCGAAGGATACGGTGATGTTCGCTTTGTCTTTCGGTCCGGAAACGGTCCCGTGCAAGTGTTAATGACTAACGTTGCGCACGTGCCAGACCTCAGGTATCATTTATTTTCCCTGCCCACTCTCGTCAAAAACGGCCATACGTTCGAAGGACGCCCCTCGGGGATTGTAGTCCGGCTCAAGTCAGAGCGTTCGATCGTGTTCCCGTTGAGTGGGACCCTGTACAGTCTTTACGGCTACCGGGTCGACAGCAGTAGTGGGGAAAATGCCTGTGCTGTACTCGCCCCAGGGCAACAGCCCAGTAAGCCCGCGATCGACATCAACGACTACCACTGCGCGGCTGGACACTCCCACGAGGTTCTACTCCGCAAGACCGCGGAGCAGCAAGGAATCGTCCTCAAGGGAAACCTGCTGGAATGCAGGGGGTGCTCCATGGCGAAGGGACTTCGCAAGAGCATCAAGCAATCCACGCACACACGAGCGGGTAAGAAGCTCGGGAGGGTGTTTGTGGATTTGAGTGGCCCCAAGGTGGTAGAGTCTCTCGGCAGGAAGCGGTACACTCTCATTGTGCGCGATGACTTTTCACGGTATACTTGGGTGTATTTCATACGCCACAAGTCGGACGCCGCGGAATTGTTCGAGCAGTTCCTCGCGGATTCTCGCGCAGACGATGTCCCTTCGAAAGTGGTCATCGTCCGATCGGACGGGGGTGGTGAATTCCGGGGGGGGAAGTTTGGAGACCTGTGTAGAACACGAGGGATCAAGCAGGAATTCACGACGGCAGACAGCCCCCAGTTTAATGGGGTAGCAGAGCGCGCGCTAGGCTTGATTGAGACGGCCGCAATGGCGGGCCGAATCCAGGCTCGCGAGCTATACCCCGGCGCGCAACTACCTGCAACTGAGTCGTTGTGGGCTGAAGCGTCGCACTGGGCGTGCGATGCTTTGAACCGTACAGCAACCACCGCTAACCCCGAGAGCAAGTCACCATACGAGATGTGGTATGGTAGACCCCCCCCGGTAGTACTTCTACCTTTCCTCAAGCCTGGCTACTGCAAGGTGAAGAGGGAGAACAAGTCCCAGGCGAAAGCACAGGAGTGTTTTTACCTTGGCCCTGCACCCAACTACCCCCGAGACTCGGTGCGAGTGCTGACTAGACACCGTACCGTACTGATCACGCGCAACATAACCTGGCAGCGCGTGTCACCTGCACCACCTGTACCTGCCCAGTCGAGTGACTCCCTGTCTATGGAAGAGGGGGGGTCCGAGGCAGACGACGGAAGCACGTCAGATCGAGGTGGTGGGGGGGTGGTGCATGAGCTGGACGAAGGTTTGGCTCGCCTGAACGACCTCGATTTGACGTGGGGGTTCGATCTGGACGCGTTTTTGGAGGAGCGCGCCCAGCAGGCACCTGCCGCCGGCGATGCCGGCGACGGGAATTCAGAGACGACGGGCTCGTCTCAAGGGGGCGCGGTGGGCGCCTCCTCGGCCCCGGTAGGGAGGGTCGAAACAGCCGAGACGACGGGCTCGTCTCAAGGGGGCGCGGTGGGCGCCTCCTCGGTCCCGGCAGGGAGGGCCGAAAGCGACCCGGGCGAGGCATCAGCCTCCGACACCGACCAAGGGAACGGTGAGGATCCACCCGCGGTCCTGTCGGGGAGACCAGCTCACGAGCTCAGCAGCTGGGGACGGCTCCCCGCGACAGTAAGGGGCCGAACCCGGGGTCAGAGCCAACGCTTGGAAGGCGAGCCTGCTGAAGGCCGGCTAAGGATGAGGCCTGAGGTCGCGGACGCGCTGCTTGCGGCAGTGTTCAAGTTGACGATGTCTAGGAGAACGCAGAACAGCACATCCTGGACGACGGAGGACGCACTGGCTCTGATGGCTGGAGGACCTGCAGCAGATAACAAAGGGGAGTTAAGCGTGCGCATGCCGAGTGGATTCCCGGAAGACGTAGAACCGCCCCCTCAGTCCGTAGCAGATGTCGAGCGTTCACAGTACAAAGCGGCGTGGCAAGAGGCCATGAAGATTGAATTGGACGGTCACAAAACGACCGGTACGTTTGAAGCAGCGATACCGCCGCAAGGGCGGAAACCTGTAGGATCGAAGTGGGTGTTTACCTACAAGACGGACAAGGATGGCCTGATAGTAAAGACAAAGGCTAGACTTGTGGCTAAGGGGTTTAGCCAGGTGCAGGATGTAGATTACTTTCAAACATTCGCACCAACTCCCTCGTCAGCGTCAGTTAAAATTCTGGCAGCTGTTGCCAACGAACACGGTCTGAAGATCTTTCATTTAGACGTCGCACAAGCCTTTGTTCGCGCGAAACTCGACGCCGAGATATACATGAAACTACCCGGTGGGTGTGGTGACATGTCAGGCAAAATCGTTCGCCTGAACCGATCGCTGTATGGTCTGAAGCAGAGTGGACGACAGTGGGCCGGATTATTGGTAGAAACCGTGGTAGAGTACGGTATGGAGCAGTGTAGGACTGATCCTTGTGTTTTTCGCATGGTTGTGGACGGCAAGGTACAACTGGTCATGGCTGTTCATGTGGATGACATCGTGATTGCAGGTTCGGACGAGTCATGCAGAGATTTTCATGCCGCGTTAGTAACGAAATTCCCCACGAATAACCTCGGAGAACTGACTTGGTACACTGGTTGTGCTTTCAAACGCGACTGGGAATTGGGGACTTTGGAGATTACGCAGAAGGCGTTTATTGAGAGCATGTTGAATCGTTTTGGCGTTAACTCATCCTCTGACATCCCCGCTACCCCTGGTGTGGAACTAGGTCCAAGAGAGGAAGGCGAACCTGGTGGAGACTGGCCTTACAGGGAGGCTGTGGGCAGTTTGATGTGGCTGTCGACCATGACGAGGCCGGACATCTCCAACGCTGTGCGTGCTGTGGCGCGTCACTCTCACAACCCTACTGAGAGGCACTGGAGGGCAGTTTTGAAGATTATGGAGTACCTTCACGGGACCAGGTTTTTGGGATTGACTTTTGTGCGGGGTTCGGGACTGGATTTGAATGCGTATAGTGATGCCGATTATGCTGATAAGGCGAATGATAGGCGCTCGGTATCGGGGACGGTAATTACCCTGGGGGGTGCGGCCGTCAGTTGGGCAAGTAGTACGCAGAGGTGTGTTACATTGTCCACAGCAGAAGCAGAGTACGTTGCCCTAGGTGAAGGGGTGAAGGAGGCTTTGTTCACGGGCGCGGTCTTATCGTTTATTTGTCCAGAGCTAAGCGGATCATGTGTCCGGGTTTACGAAGATAACCAGGGGGCCATAGCATTGGCTCAGAACCCTCTTAGTTCTGCTCGGAGCAAGCATATCGACGTACGTTTTCATTTTGTTAGGGAGCTGCTTCGTGCGAAGAAGATCGACATTCAGTTCGTAGCTTCGAAAGACCAGCATGCGGATATTTTGACGAAATCCCTTGCTGCGACCCCTTTTAAGCTTCACCGTAGGTTCTTGTTGAATCTGCCGTTGGAGGGTGAGTAAGGGGTATGAGCATTATCCGATGTACCATGTTTGAGTTATGCGAGGAATAAGTTGTCAGGTCGCCACCCCGCGCTACTTTGAGGGGCATGGGTGAGTAGGGCACCACTTGGCATCTTATTTTCTGGCCATGGTCATCGTTTGGAATGCGGCCGTTGTTTCAACTGCAATGGTTTGGAGAATATGAGATATACAGGGGGTTTTGACCCGGTGGCCGGGTTTCCTCCTGCGGGACTGTTGTTGGCTGTTAGGTTCTAGCTTGTCTTGAATGTCCTTTCGGTCTTGTCATTGCTGTCAAGAGCCAGGGAGGGTGTTCGTTTGGATCGTGTCAGCAACGACGGTTACAAACGTTGTAGAGGGTTGCGTATATATTCGCAGGCGTTATTATGGAATTTTTGCCTCGTGCGGGACGAGAGTTCGAGCACTCTGCTCTCTCTCCGCTCTCTCTCCGCTCTCTCTCCGCTCTCTCTCTCTCGCTCTGTCCTCTAATGCAACGACCTTAAAACATATCATCAGACTGCTGGGCAGTCAGAGCATCCAGATTTGCAATCTAGGAACAACCGAGGCCACAAGCCTGCTGCAGTGCAGCCCAGAGCCTTGAGCACGGGCTCAGGGAGCCGAGGCGACAAGCCTGTTGCAGTGCAGCGCTGGTAGTCCGAGGAGGTTCCCGTGAATATCGGCCTGGCTCGGTCTGCAAATCTGCACGAGGCCCCATGAAGTCCTCGGCAAGATGGCTTGATGTGTCTCTGATTATCCGTAGTTTTGAGTCCAGTATACACGCCGAGGTAAACGTCTGGGCTGACCAGGTTTACCAAACGGCAGATGCGGTGGCATACCAGGCGGAAGAGCTCTGGACAAGCCCAGAGGAGCTGGGGACAGAGGCTGTGTAGAGGCTAATGACGGCGGGCCTGCAGAGCTGCATGGAGTAAGCTGGCGGCGCGCGGGGCTAAGAGCCTGCCAATGGGCTTGGGTCGGCGTCTCTGCGAAGTTGCCTTGCAATTCGAGGAGAGAGGAGCAATAAAAAAGCCTTTCTTCATGTTTCGGGCGTACTCGTACTGCCGTCTTAAGTATCGAGGAGCTTTGCTCCGAGATGGAGTGGCTTTTGCACGAAGGACGATGTTGTCGTTCTTGACCAACGTGTGCGCGGCGACCAGCAGGAGGCCCCCATCGTTGCGCTGCTGTAGTGGTCGCCGCTGAGGGGAGAAGAGGGCCCACTCCGTTGAGACGCCATCCGAGGAAGCCAAGGGCAAGACTCGATGGGATGGAAAGCCACGCTCGATTGTACGTACACGGGTTATACGAGTCGCACCAAAGTTGCGAAATGATAGGTCGCTAACCGAAGACGCCATGTTGCAATAAAACTTAGTGTGAGACACAGAGTATCCCCTTGTGCAGGTTTATCTATTAAGCATTCTTGGTGTTACTCACTTTCGATTAGAATCAAGCGTAGAAGGGACGCATATTTTATGATCTCCCAGAGGCTGATGACATCTGCCCCGGGAGGGGTTCATGCTCCTTCCGATCTTACTAATATCCTGAATACGATTTCCATCCATAATACAAAAACAGACTAATTACCTATAAATGAGGTAACTACCGGCCTTCCAAGCCCGTAGTAACACCAACTACTGCGGTCTACTGATGTAAAGCACGATTAATAGGTGGGCTGTGTGTAACCGCGCCCCACAGTTTGCGCGCCGTCGGAGGTGTGGGAGCGGGGGTCTCACCACGCCTTCGGGGTCTTCAAATATCTGACGGCGCCCTCGCCATATCCCCGCCCGTTTTGATATATTCAGTATTAATAGTTATCAAGCAGCGATATATTTAAATATACGAAGTACCATACCGGTAGTTAGAACGTATGGCGTTTCGCGGAAGGGAGCCCGTCATCTCTTCCTGTTGTGTATATCTAGGAGTGAATGGTATAAGCATTTTAGCACCTCAGTCTTTGGGGAGGGGACGGTGTCCCGGCACCTACCCCCACCCCGTAAGCACCGAAGGTGGAAAACATGTCGCGTTGCTCGTGGACCGTTTTGTGTTGTGCGCCCTTGACCCATGGTAAGCATAAACTCGCAGATACCGGGTGGGTACATACGTATGCAATTTACTACAGTTGTAGACGCGTCGGTGAAAAGCGGAGATCTACGAGTATGATATACGAGTATAGAGAAAATATGATATCATATATGGCATCATATACAGTATACGAATTACTTAATGTTGTTATTCTTCATATTACATATATATATATAAACGTGGGGTCGTTGTATATATCTCCGCTGTCGACGGGTAGAAAGGACGGCTTGATATGAAAACACACACCCACTCACTGCGGTGGGGTGAAGAATCGGCACAGACACTCGGCGTTTATTTTTATTTTTATATCATTCCATTTATTATCGTCGCCCTCTCCCTCTCTCGCTTTCCTATTGATAGTCGTCACTCAGATCCGGGGTCACAAAGTAGGCGCTTCTCCCCCCTCCCCACTACGGTTCTTGCCTTGCAGTTTTATCACGAGAAGACTCCAGCCCATTCTTCTCTCGTCGACTTGCATCGAATTGCGCCTACCCACGCTACTAGGTACTCTAAGCAGTTGATTCCGTTTATATTTTATTTTTTCTAAATAAAAAGTCCGAGCCACGTGAGATTGCAACCCCGCAAGCCAACTCTTAGTATTAGTAGCATTCGAGGGTATAATACCAATATTTCTGGGGCCCATAGTAAATATCATATAATAGGACCAAATACTGTTGTGTGTGTCCCGTAGGTCCTATTTACTAGTATTTACTATGACTCCCAGTAACAGACCATTCGGCCGACTGATGTCGACGGGTATGAATATATTTGAATATATATATGCATACAAAGGATGTCAGTGGAGGATCGTGTTCGTATGACCGTAGAGCCGTAGAGCCAGGAGAGGCAGGCAGCCAGGCACGCAGGTAGGCAGGCGTACACATATCCAAATACTACGAAATACGACCAATCAGCTGTAAAATGGTGAAGTGTGATGATGCCAATATGCGTCAATAATAATAACAATATTAATAAATATCAGCAGTGTTTGGATTCCGGGATGCCCAGAAACAGAGGCCGAACTGCAATTATTCGATCATAAATACATTTTGTGACCACATAACTGGTACCTTTTTTAAGATGAAGACTCGGCACGGACACTGGGTGTACTGGATGTCGACGGGTAGAAAGGACGGTTTAATGCGCAGAACACGCACATGAAGTTGTCATATCTTTGCATTTTCAGGGCAGTCCTCGGCAAGAACTTTACATATCCTGGGGAACGTTTCTTGTAGGATGTAGCCACGACGGCAATTCACGGTATTGTTTTGTACGGGAATAGGCCGCTACGGGAACGCCTCCCGCGGGAACTCCGGTACATACCATAACCATCATGGGAATTCACCCGATGTTTTGCACGGGAATTGGCCTTTACCGGAAGAATTGGCCTTCACAGGAATATTCCCGCGCGAACAGGCCATCCCCGGAGGTATACCCTCCAGAACTGCGTACTCGTAGCCATCACGGGATTGCACCTGACTTTTTTCTAGAAATCGTCCACCATGGGCTTTTACCGGACGTGGTTGAGCCATTTCTGGTTGTTGTTGCATGTGTACTCATGAAATAGTCCATAGGTTTCCATGACGATAAGACGATGCCTGATGATTTGATTCGTGCATTGATGTCGGCTGTAAACGCTCCAGGGGCCCCTTCGGCCAAAAACCAAAGAAGAGTGTTTACTTGCGTCTTTGGGGGGGGGGGGAGTTTTTTTTACAGCAGCAATACATATTTTGGTAAAGCGTACCATATCCTTACTCCTTACCGAACACGGCATAGCTCCAGTTCTATTGCTCAGACCTCCGATCGACCAACGTATAGCTTGTTCGTTATCATCTCTAGGAGGTGTTGGTGCCCTATAATTTTCAAGGGGGGACAAGCATTGCTGTGTTTACATCACCAAACGAAAGTGCTCAGCAGCAACAATTTCGATCGTTTCGAAGCTCCTGTTGTGTATCTACACTCTGCTGTGGCCGTGTAGGGCGCTACGGTCGGTCGAACTAGAGGCCCAGGTAGGTTCGCCAGTAGATAGTACTCGGCGTCATCGTCGAACATAATAATATGACTTAAACAGCATCAACAGCCGGAGAAAGTGCCACTTCTCATATTCCTCTTCGGGAATCAGAGGTACGGAGATTGAGTTTTGAGTGAGAGGCTATTTTCGAGGGGAAGAAGGCGTCGGATCGATCCGTCTCCCGAGAAAAACATGTTGCCCATGACCTACGCTTTATACGACTACTGGCAGAGAGTAATCTGAACATTGGCACTGGAGATATGCCTGTTTCCGGTAGAGAGCCGTGAAAGTTCGAAATTATACCAGAAGCAGGATTGCAACTGGAAATATAAAAACGGATTTTATGTTTTTGCAGTGCTCCAAGGGTGCACAAAAAAAAAAGAAAACGACACCACACACCTAGGAAGGTCAGAATGAAAAACAAACCGGATCGCTGTGATCACAGGACGAAATGAGCAAAAAACATTTTTTTTTCGTTTTTTGTTCCCTTTTTTTTACTTGGTTTTAGAGACCCCCCCATATTTTTTTTTCGCTGGTCGGCTCGGTACCCCTCCTCTCTCATTAGGCTGGGTTTAGAAGGACACGGCCCACTCATTCGTATTACTTATCGCCTAAGGATCGCGAGCGTGGGGGGGGGGGCATGGGCGGGAGCCTAGGGGGGCTGGGGTGACTTCAATATAGGGGGGGGGGGTGTGTGGTGTCGATAACTTTTTTTTTTGTGCACCCTTGAGTGCTCTTATATTGTTTGCCCTGCCCGAAGGGTCCCCTTAATCACGTATGTTTGAACCGAACCGAAAAAACAACGGCTAAACCCACGTCAATGACAACGACAACAGCAAGTAAGTGCATCTACGTTATTAGTTGCACTGTCCAGTACATTGTTCTACTCCACAAACAAACGTGAACAGCAAGCGACATTGACTATTCACGGAGACATCCAGCAACAATATATCCTGTAGACCGTTTCAAGATAACACCTGCACAAACTCAGCGCCCATCTCCTCTACAATGGGACTTGTACCTGTACAACATGACAACAATACGTATGCATGCGGGCGGAACGCGAAAAGCATACAAACATACGACTATTAAATATTTGAACTACACTGGAGACGCGAGGCCGGTTCGATCTCATGAACACTTCTGTTTCAAGGATTACCTTAAGCTGGGTAATATATCGATCGTTTACCCCTATAGCAGAGTGTACAAAGTCCTCACATTTGACACCATCTTGGGGACGCCTTTGAATTTAACTTCGAACGTTTCTTTTGTTGAAACGCTTGCGCGTGCGTCCTTAAAAACCGCGCCTCCCTGGTTCAGCAGGTATTTGAAAGAAGCGTGCAAGTCAACGTAAGGCCGTATACGGTACCGCTGTCCCGAAGATCCCAACGTTCAGAAGAGGGGAGAGTGTTGTAAAGGTCACCTTATTTAGCTTGGTACATATGTTACCCATCTTTATAGTTCGGTAGGTAAAAACCCTCACACTCCTGAGAAATGAGGCAATAACTCCCACCGGAAACATTGTGTTTTAGATATAGTTATATAGTGTATATCTGCACGAGATTTGGGAAATCGATATTTCCGCCGGATTATACGGTCCGGAAACCGAAAACAACGCAAAAACAGACACTTCCACGGGAATCGTTTGATTGGGAATTTATATCCAATTCCAACGGGAAGGATTCGGTTGGAATGGGAAACCAACTTTTCCTTGGGAACTATTTTGGTGGGGTTACGTGAACGATACTTGCCGGGAACACAAACAGCAATGCGAAACTTTCCCCGACGGCTGCCGTGCGAATTTCGCGACGTCGTTATTAGCCTGTTTCATAGCGTGCGTACTTAAGTTGTCATAAAAACATAAAAACATCTTCCTCTGCCTGCTTAACCTTGGTTTGTTCTCTGCCAGCTTACAACCTTGGTTGGATTGCCATCGGAAATACAGCAATAACGTACGTAGCACTTGCTGCCTGAAATGTCGAAATATCAGTATAACTCAGCAACATTTTTCATCTAAATACGTACCAGGTATACAGTACGGGCCAGCTCATAAGAATCCAGAAATCGAGCTTAGGCTGACTTTTTTATTTGAGAAAGGGGTGTGTCCCACACTAAATTCAGTATAATAGCTGTCGACTTTCTTATTTCCCCCGTAATGTTTAGGCTGGGTTTCTTGTGGGGCACTTTCTTATGAGAGGGGCGGTAGTGTATGCGAAGTATATATAATAATATACGTACGTATATATATATATATTGTGCTGCAACGTGTACGTGTTGCAAATCCGAAGGAAGATTTCCGATGGCAATCAGATGCCTGAGTCAATAATTGTTGTTGTTGTTGTCTTCATATATAAACTCGTTTCAGTTGCTAATCCCTGTAGTCTGATCTGGCAAGATCACAGCCCGTGGTCACAAAAGTGCTATTATAGAGCCATCAGAGAATCCTAAAGAACACGCACACTTAGCAGGGAAAGGATACTGTACCCCTGGTACCCAAAGCTGAATGTGAAAAATGGCAGTTTCTTTGGCTGCTGATACTTCGAGGGTATCACAAGACCATCGGGGCGACGGATTGTTGTTGTTGTTGTTGTTGTTGTCTTCACATTAAACTCGTTTCAGTTGCTAATCCCTATAGTCTGAGGTGGTCACAATAGTGCTAGAGCCATCAGAGAATCCTAAAGAACACGTACACTTAGCAGGGGAAGGATACACAAGTCCGAAGAGGTACACCTAAAATCCCTACAGCATGTCATGCGTGTCCAAAACTGAACTACACGCCCGCAATCTCCATTCGACTACAGCAGCATCGTCCCCCCCCCCCCTTCCCACTCTTTACCAATGAATTTGCCGACTACAGCGTAACTACTGTCTGAAGTGCTGTCTGTACAAAAACACACGGTAGGCGTGGGAACAAGATGGAGCACGCAGCTGCTGTCTGAAGTGCTGCCGGAATGACAGTCCGCGGGCACATAGTGAAAAAGAACAGCCAACCAAAGCCATCACGTCAATTGACAATTGCCCGAATCTATCCTGAACGTCTGTGTTAGGCACAGCATTAAACATCGACACTGATTAGGAATCGTTCCACATTGAAGGGGTCTTCCACGATCAGGCACACAATGAAGGCACCCGGGGATTGTACATATATATGAATCACATATACTTAGTAAGAAGCAACGTAATATGTACCATTGGTCCAGCAGAACAGGTCTCGCTTTCGTCCGCACCGATCGAGACACTATATAGCTATACGGTAGCTTCTCCGTTTCTTCGTGATCAATGTAGACGTCGACGCTTTCCACTAATCAAACGCCCTCCAACGTAAGGGCGCATTCCTGTGATGGTAGTGCCACGGTCTTGGACGACACTGTGACCTCCGTCACTTTGCCGTCTAGCTCAGGTTGGAGGAGGACAGTTAGTTATCGAATCAGGTTGGCTGTGACCACTTTATCGCTGAGGTAAATGCTGCCCATGCATGACACATACGTCCCCAGCCCCTCTTCCTTGAATTCCGCTCTGTGATATTAAGCGGCCACATCGTTTAGCAAGAAGCAGTCTTCAGCGGAAACGCTCGTTCCAGGCGTCACGATGCGTGGGGTGCGTCGTATTTGCCACAGGCAGCTGTCTTTTTATCCTTTGACATGCAAAATACACGGTATACGGTGCCTTCCCAGATATCGGAGGTCGCATATCCGCTATTCGCCATCGTTGTTTGGTCGAGACGCAACGTATGTATTCCGATTTGATAACGGATATCCTCGTTGCGTCGGAACTTCCAGACTTGAAACGTTAACATTGAGAGCGTGTCGTACGACCGTGATGAACTACGAGGATATACCGACAGTGTGCATGTCGTACCCGGTGCATAGGGATGTACAGTTTGTTGTACCTGGTGCGTACTATTAATACTACTTACTCTAGAGTAGATCGTGTCGTTGAAACGAGCTTGGATGGTTTCAATCAAACGAAAGCGGCGCGAAAACACACCGGAAATACAGGTATACATACAAATATTATCTGGTGTTAATAGTGCGTAACATATACACATTATATAAAAATATGTATACAAGTTATATATGTATAAATATGTACACAAGAGTAACTGTGAGAGCAACATCAACAGACACACGAACATCAGCAACAATATCATCAACAGCAACAACAACAACAACGGCATAATCTATGTGTGTTGTCTTCACATCGAAACGTTATTTGTACCGAGCTACATCATTATTAATAGTACACCCCGTGTCGGTCCTGGTTCCCAATCCTAGATGCGATTCATATAATATATATATTGGTTATACAGACTGCCACGAGGCAGGAAAAATACAAAACAAACGTAACCGCAAATTCATATTGTAAATTAAGTGAACTACCAATGTACCGGGTACGTACGTACACGTAAAATATTTACGTTCAGACTATTTATACTTCATACTACGAGTAAGTAAATGATAGACCTTGAAACTATATCAAAACATACCTGGTATCAAATATTAAAATGATGAAATTCTTGCTGGAAGCAAACTTGGAGGTACTACCAGGTAGTACCAGCAGCGAAGAGGCCGGCACCAAACCATGTCGAATTTTGCCAACATCGTAAGTAGCCTGCAGAGCGAGAAGTTTGATCACAATAGGTTGAGAGGAGAGGACTACCCCCCTCCCCACCTCCTTCCTTTCACACTTCTCCACGCGAGCACACTCTCAACCCTCCCAGTAACTACAGCAAGCAGCAACCTGTTGGACCTTCGGTGAGTCCACGCGTAATAACCTAAGGCAGTGCACGATGAACGCAGTCGAGGATCCCGTTGTTGGGCCGTATCGTGCAAATAGATCAGAGCACACGGCTGTTTATAGTTGTGCGGCGGGCTCTTCATCGTGTTCGATTAATAGTGACAGAGAGGATACTCGGCAATGTAGTTGGTGCGCTGCAAAAAACAGTGCAGCGGGCAGAAACAGGTATACCTGTTCCGTCTGCGGCCAAAAACAGGTACGTACATAGTCAACACGCACCCCACGTGCCCTGCCATTGGTCCAAAACTCGCTGTACCTGTCCTTGCCTCTTTAAAACCCAGGTACACCTGATTTTGTCTACTCTGCTTGACTTCCACCTGTTTATTGTCGTTTCCAAGTCAACCAGAGGCGCTTCATAGTTCCACTTAATGCCCCCTATACAAATGCTGACGTACGCGGAGACCCCCTCCTCGCTTCGCACCTCGCACCACGTACCAAGCCACTCGACACTCGAGCGACACACATATCTGCCTGCACACTTCCGCTGAAATATTACGAGATAGAAGGCTCCCCTTCGGGATTGTGGTTGACTTGGAATACCAGAGGAGTCGCAAGCTATGAATAGAAAACACAGCAGCAAGCAGGCGTTCGTCCCTCGTACAATTAATAGCAGTTGCTGGTACTCGTACACGTAGCCACCGGGCGGGAACAAAAACCATGAACAAGCTCTTGAAAGCGACGGGATAACGAAGGGGGGGTCACCGGGCAATTAACCTGGCAAGTAACACCGATCAGCCCAACCGAGTTTATAGCTAGTTCTATGTACTGTACCTGGTACATATATACGGATTAGAGCTACAGCAGTAGCACCATGGCCACCGACGGCAGTTCTGAAATCAAGGTAGTCTTGTTCTATCGATCGACGCCGAAGCTTTGTGCGGCCGCCGCGAAGCGGTTCCGGATAAACGGCCTGCAAAGTATGAGGTAGCTTCCACCTACTACTACGAACTGCGGTACCTGTCTGATCATGCTATTGATACTTGCCAAAAAAAAGGTCCTTGACAATATCAGGCCCCAGCCATAACAGCAGTTAGTTGTTACTGGATGTGATTCCAGATACTCACTCGTGACCTTCGCGTAACGGTTACAATCACAGCAGTTCACAACTAAAAACATTCACTCGTATTTGTACTCGGACGTGCGTACCAGATATATAAAACCTTACACCCAAATAAACACCCTACCCAAGTATGTACCAGGTCTACTTGGTACGCGATTGCAGGAATATCAGTACTTGAACCACAAAACTGTGGAAGAGGGGGCTGACGCTCGCCATTCGGTTACAAAAACAACTAGTTTGGGTTGCAAGGAAGGGCAGGTTCGTGGGGTGCGTTTCAAACTTGATTTTAGTATGTACCTGTTTTTGGCCCCGAACGGAACAGATACACGTGTGTTTGGCCGCTGCCCAAAACAAAAAAAAAAACTGATTTCGGCCGTTTTGTTCTATGATGCCATCCAATCTATTTTTTTCGCTCTAGTTCTGCATCTCTCACTCTTTCGTGCACAAGATCCGGGGCCACATAGCCCCCCCTTCCTACAAATATATAAAATATTTGATGATAGGTTGGGTTGGCGTCTGCTGGCGACGACGCTGTTAAACACGCCTCTCACTGCGTGAGCTAGACAACCAGGGTACCGTTTTTTTTGTCTTTTGGCGGTCACCAATACTGGAGGTCGAATTAGATCTGTGCGGGATGGAGGTCCTTTCTTTGCTCCGTACAAGGGGGATGATCGTGCCGGGACAGAGCATGCCGGGTTTTCATCGACCAGGCAGACATTGCTAGCACCAAGCGCGAAGCGCCGTGAGGTGTTGGGCGTGTCGCGTGAATGGTGAGCTGCATCCTACTAAGAACCACTTGTGATGCGGACTTGCATATGAATGACAGCTTCAATGATTATATTTGGATTTCTGGTGTTGCCACTTCCTGAGACAAAAATGGGAGCACAATGTAACTGCCTAGTGAGTGCCTTGCCATATACGGATGCTAGGGTCTATGGTCATACGACTACGGCCATGCATGAACATGAAGTACACCCCCCCCTATAACATGGAGCGCGACTTATTGATGACCGAGAGCAGAAGAAGTAGTAAGTGTTCAATGTTTTCTTGCCTCGTGGGCTCGTGCCACGCTCTATCTGCGGTTAATAGTCAATGCTTGGAACACAATGGGTTAATATTTGAAAGTATCTGAGCCCACGCAATCAGCCGTATAAATCGCGAGGTTAGACCACTACCAGGTACGTACTATAATAGTTTACAGGGGAGACCGGGCCGCGCAACTGTTTCATCATGTATATCCGTAGTCAGTAAATAACCTTTCATAAGACACCTTGAATCGAGCACAAGCAGGCTGACCTTCCCACTCTGGGCGCGCGCGGAAACACATTATTTTATGTTGCAATTGATATTTATTTCGGTCCCTGAGAAGAGTACTACTACGACTACGCCTGCTGTCCAAAGTCTGCTGCCAAGCTGTTTACGAGTACGTATAAGCGGATGCTGTCGTTAGCTGCTGCCACGTACCTGCCGCCAGCTGTGCTGCTGCTTGCGGCCGTCGGAAGTTCAGCGGCGGCACTGAAATCTTCCCTGCCGCCGCCACGGTTGCTGGGCGGCCGTTGCTGCTCGTACGCGGGTTTTTTTGTTTATGTTTTTGTTTTTGGTTTGACGCATTTATGTACCTGTGGTGGTACTCGAGGGGATAATTAATTAATTTAGCGAAACAGGGAAAATAATATGGATGTGCATTTATTTAAATAATTCTGCACAAGGGGCAGGAAGTATTAATTAGTTGAGTCGTCGACAACGTCGCCGGCTGCACGGTTACGTACGTCCTAGATTTTTCCGCCAACGTGCTCTTTGTTCGTGGTAGAAATCACCCACGACTTCGGCTTAACTACTTCCCCCACCCCACCCGGCTGACACTTCGGGCACGCCGTGTGCCTTGGCCGTTTCACGGATTCTGTAGCCGTTTTCGATGGCAACGATGCCGGTCCCCTGCAACACGTTGAAGGCGATGGCGTCTTGACGTACCATTCGCTTCAGGTGTAGGCCGTCAGTGGTGGGCGATCTTTGACTGGGAAATGTAACTGAAGATATCAGGCTTGTTGTGGTGGAGGAAGTCAAAACAGAGTGACAAATGGGGTGGGGGGGGGGGATACCTTCCACAATAATCGTCTAGCAAGTAAATATCCATATGTGGCCAATCACTGCAAGGGAGATATCGTATCCTCAATCGGGTTAATCACAAGAAGCGAGCAATACCGCTAGATCCCGATCGACCGCAAACGACAGTCACCGTATATACTCTTGCGTGCATGTCACCTTTGTGGATCGTACACTTGCTCCGCCTCCCATACTCGTAGTCGTAGTGGTGATCTTCACTGTATTGTAGTGTCCAGCCGAGCAAAAACGAGATACCAGGTAAATAGAAAAATACCTAAACTAGCATGCCCAACCGCAAGTAAGTAACTCAATATATTAGGCGCCCGGTTCGATTCCACGAGTACATCATACAAGCCGTTAGATCGGATCTTCAAAGCATGATTTTGTCCCGAAAATTGTGTTCCTGTGGTCCGCATATCGCAATTGTGGTCCGCGCTCGGAATATTCTCGCAATTTTCTCGCTAGATGCAAAAGCGGCGCAGCCGCGTTTCTCGCCCGTTTCTGGTCCGTTTTGGGTCCGGTTTGGGTTAGGGTTAGGGTTAGGGGTTGGGTTGGGTCTACGCCCGTGCCTTGATCTCACCAGGAAGTGCTAGCCCGCAAAGCAATGTGAGAAGTGAACAGCCCGCCCCTAGGAAGATCCGATCTAATGCATTGTATAAGGGGCTCGAGTACACGCGGTGGCTGTGACGACTTTGTTTTTTTGCAATCGGCGATTTTACGAATCTGAGGAATTTTGGCCGTTTACGATTCGCGCTTATCGCTCACGGCCTCCGGCGGCTCCTGCGGATGACTAATTATATTTCCGTACCTTGTGGGTGGAGGGATCATATCCGGGTGGCATCAGGTTTGGGTGGGATCAGGAGAGCAAACAAAGGCCTGTTTTGTTTTCCTGCCTGTTTTTGTTTCCAGCACGTTTTCATGGGGAATAATCCCAGAACGTTCTATATACAATGTGGAAGACTCTACTGAATAACCCAACGCACCATCTGCTGTATTTGTCGTCATTAGCACATCACATTGCACTGGGGGCCAGCCACTAGGCAAATAATAACACCAGGCGGAACTCACAACGCATGACAGCATTTACGAATATGGCGACACATCCACCGTTGCCGAAACAGCGGGTCGGATTTTTTCTTGCATCTTCCCTACGTAGAACGCCGTTTGATTGTTTATTCTAGCTCTTCTTGTTGTCGAAAACAGGAAACACATTGCACTACTCGTAGCCATGTCTTCTTCGCAGTTAAATATGTGTGGGCATGGTCGTGAGCAATCATGCCAGGCCTCTCGGAACGCCATATAATGCACCGAATAATTCCCGACAAAGGCTCTGCGTAAAACATTAATAATAGAGTGTTTGCGTTTTTGTTTTTTACTTTTACTTCTCTAAAAATTCTGCCGAAGGGAGGCAAAAATTTACTTTAGAGAAGTATGTTTTTGATCAAAAGTTACGGTAACTTTTGCCTCTCAGTTTGACTGGCCTACACGCACCGAGTATTCTACCGACGCAGAACGCCCCAAATTATGGGAGATGTCTCCAAGATGTCTCCCATAGGCCCCAACCTTGCTGCTTGCTCTACACAACACAACAACCGGTGGGAGCACAGAGGCTCTGGAGGTGTGCTACAGTATGATACGGACAAGCGGTGCTGTGTTTTGCTAACGGGGCGCCGGCGGACTGCTGGCGGCCCGCTACGGTACGCTCTCGCCGGCTTGGTGTCGTGGAGGATGCGCTGTTCAGAAGAACTACTCGTACGAGTTACTCGTACGAGTCGTATGGAGACGTACTCGTACCGCCTTGCTTGTAGAGCGCGACAGGATGACAGATCGCCGTGTATCATTTCAATTCCACCACACTGCGGTAGCAGCACTAGCAGCACTAGCAGCAGCGGCGGCGCGCCGCCACGGTCTATATATGTCGGGCGCCGGGCGGGCTTGGAGCGGAGCATGCCGGCGCGGTGTCGCGCGTAGGTCGTGGGCAGCAGTAGCAGGAGCAGCACACGACGACAAGAATAGTTGGACGCAAAATCGAAAAATGCAAAAACGGAAGCTGTTGCTTCTGCTGCTCTGCTGCTGCTCTGCTGCTGTTGCTGCTGCTGGGGCTGCCGCTGCTGCTGGGGCTGCCGCTGCTGCTGGGGCAGCCGCCACGTAGCTGCAGCCACCGGCGCTGCTGCTTGCGGTCGTGGGATTGCAGCTGCGGCACTGCGGTCATACCCCTGCCGCCGCTACCGTTGCTGGGCTCCCGTTCCTCTCGGACGCTACTTTTTGTTTTCGTTGTTTGTTTGGTTTGCCGCATTGTCTCACCCCACTTCCCTTGTTATTTTCGGAGGCGTCGCCTGCAGGATTTTGTGTACTTCTATCGCAAACACACCGAAACCATTAGGGGAAGGGAATTCACTTTTTTGAGCGGAAGGAAAGTATATTTTGTTTTTACTTCTATCGCAAACACTCTAATAATGCCGTATCACAACTGAACCATATTTACTGGAACAAATGACAACATGATACCCATGGCGTAACAACAACACAATTAATGAGTGCATAATAGGACATCATTAATTGTTGACAAATACTCTACGTAGGTATCTCGCAACGCTAATACCTGCTATTACATGTAGTATCGTGTTCATCCTGTTTATCTAGACACCCGCGTGCTACTAGCACGTACTACTGTAGAGCGCTAGGTTGTTTTGTCCATTGTGTATACTATTAATAGTCTATGTTCTCCAGGAAAGTGCCTATTTGTAGTACCTCCGGAGGCACAAGTCGCGATGCCAGTAGTGTGACTCCCTATGTATCATGTACATAATTTCGCTGTATTCATACCACCATAATATTGATCTTTTACATTGCCGCAACTCTGCTGCCAGGGCAAGCAGTATAACATACTGGACCAAACTTTCCGCAACCCCTTCAAATCAACACAATATTTTCCTGCGGGAACAACTCATTCAATTTCCTGCGACACCCGGCCCCCGTTTCGTACATTCTCCAAAGCCTACGATACAACGCCATTTTTTTAATTCATTCATACTAATTCAAGTCATTAATCAGTTTTCACCTTCGAAGGACACGATATAGTAGTGGCAGCGGTTCCATGGTGCTGTCTTGGGGTCCAGCAAGAGGAAGGAATGGGCAAATTGTGTTACATCTAAGGCACTGACTACCTGTAGTAGTATGAGAGGTGTTGGTATGCGTTTCGACAGATTTGGCTTTCTTGTGAGTTAGGTTAGTGTGGGCGGGCTGGCGCGACTGTGTGCCATCAAGACTCATCAACACAGCCAGCAGTCCCATGGTTCGCCTACTAATTATCACTTGGTATCAGTTTTTTTTCAAGCGAGCGTGTTTTTGTCTTTCGGCCCTTTCTTTACTAATTTTAGATAAAAGAGTACGTACTAGTACAAGCTATTATTAATATATATATATAGATATGTTAACCCTTTTAGGACTGCAGACCCGTTTTGGGGACAATCCACTCTAATTATAAGTAATTTGTCCCCAAAACGGGACCGACTCCAGTCCTATAAGGGTTAAGAATCTCCTTCCAGGCTGAGATTTATCGAAATTTTAAAAATTGCGGTAATAATTTGCACCGAAATCCAGGAGGAACTGAAAATTACATTTATTTCGGGAAGTGCAAGGGGTTCGGCAGAATGACCTGGTAGAATGCACTCAAACGCAGACGAAAACTGAGAGACTGCCCAAACACCTTCCGAGGCCACACTCAAGCTCTCAAACAATCAGCTTTTTTTCCCCCCTGAAATCGACCTGACAACTAACGTTTTGTTTTTTCGTTTAAAAACTAGAGTTCATTGCGGTACGTACAGCAGAACAATAAACACTGTACAGCAGGACCGATCTATGATTTCGCAAGTTTTGCCCCGCCCCCTATGCAAGTAAGTATTCCAATAAATATACGCGTGTAGTAGCCAAGCGCTGTTGTCGCGGGAGGTGGACACCGATGCCTTCAGTGCTTCAGAACGTAGTTTGTTTGGACACCTAATAACAAACAAGAAATATGGTCCATGTTGGATTTCTTATTTGAGAGAGGGTAATTTCTACACTAATATCAAGATAACGGCTCCCTCATTTGTTATGTTCCCCTGAATATCAGCCTGGCTTTATTTTTAGCATGTTTCTTGCTAGGTGTCCTGCACTGTAATACTGCTTGTTGTACGCATTGGAGGCCATGTGGTAAAACACGTGTAATGAAAATCACTCGAGAAAACAAACGTCGCATTGCCCCGGTGGTCTACTATTAGCAGTTAATCACGAAGAATATTAAGAAGGTCGAAGTCAGGGCTTCGAGTATCCGTACATACTGTATATATGGGGGTTCTTATTCTCTAAGGACACCAAGATTTGCCGAGAGCGCCTATTGCAGCTTGGGTAGACACACTTCGACGAGAGTAGACGAGGGAAGAAGGTGCTGACGTATTCTCTGTGAAAATGCAAGGCACGTACTGCTTTGAGTGGGTAGGGAGGGGGAGAGACTACTCAGCGACCCCGGATCTGCGATACGACTACATACAGTACGTAGGAGAGAGAAAATAAGGGCGAAGATAATGAATGGATAAAAAAAAAACAAGTGCACGCCTCTTTTTTATTATTTGGTAATAATTCGCGTTTCTGCCGAGATCTGAGAAACAGTTTTACCGCGAGATTTAGGTATATTCTGTCGCGTACAGTAGTAGTAGTAGTGGAGGGAAGGGGAGGTTTAGCGTCCCTGACTCTTTGCACTTGCGATGTTTGCGTCGTAAAGACGGTGGTATGTGGTCTTGAGGTGAAGGTCGCGACGCGGGCTCTTCAGGCTATGGCACACGCCGCGCTTTTGAACGATGTCGTTGTGCACCATGCAGCAACGTAGGATCAGCACTGTTAGTTCCCCGTACAGTAGTTCTTCCATCGATCGAAGATGCGTTACGTCGCAACTACTGCTGCTGCTGTAGGGCCCTCATGCTCTGACCAGCGCTCGCTCCTGAAATCCCCAAACAGCCGTTCGTTGTGTGCATAATCCTTTCTTATTATGAAGATGTCGATCCTCACCCGCCACGCCACAACACGACTGCTTTGTTTGATTGATTGTTTCTTCGAATTGACCACCAAACAAAGCAGTCGACGCGATTTCGCCGAGGCCACACAATAACACTGGTTAATATGTCGGCTAACCCGTGTTGCTACAGTATATACCGTGTATGACAAAACTCTTATCTCCCCGAAATCGGGGGCGCTGTTGATACCACACGTTACCGAGGCCGGCGTACTTCCTTCTTTTTTTATACACAATCACTCGTACGTCGTCGCTGTTTTAATTATGTGTACGTACTTAGGGTCACGGTAATTATATACGTACATACAAGGTTCCCCTCGGGATGTTGGTCACTTGAAATCCCGGGGGGGTGTCGCAGGTTGAAAAAATATCGCACATGCTTCATAGTTCCCTTTTTGGAGCAAACATCGAAATCACGATCTGCGACATTTTTTTACTGGTCGTGGCTATTCTAAACTGTTTTGAAGAAAATGCGCCTGATAAAGGTACTTCGTTCGTGTGTAGTCCACGCAACCCAACGACATGTCCAAAAACTGGTAAAAGGGCCTATACAGCTGACACTGCTGCGTACACCGATTGTGGCCAGCACGCGGCTCCCCAAGGCATCCGCTGGCCGCTGGCGAACGAGCAGCACATGGCGACCTCGAAACCTCGAGGAGAAGGCGGCACAGCGCAAACAAAAACCCAGCAAAATATCCTGAAAATCCGGGCGAGGCCGGGCAAACGACCTAAGTTTTTACTGGAATGGCATACACCAAAGATACACACACGCATACACAATGAGAGACAGAAAACAGCAAATCAGTGCTTCGTAGCTGTCAAAACCAGCCTGCTGGATCCCCCCTGCTACTCGTAGCTGTCCCGCGCAGACTGCGGGGTCTGCAGCTTCTTCTGCTGTAGTACTGCTGTGCTGTGCTCTTCGACAAACGGCGCCTTGGCTGCTTCGAGGTTTGTAGCCTAGACTACTGTGGAGACATGTATCCGTAAAGAACAGCAGTGCTACTTACTGTATCAAAATACTCGTGTTCGTATGTACGTAGATCGGCCTATCGTTGGAAAATAGAGAGAGGTCGTGGATATGACCCTTTGAAGTCTGCATGCTGGTACATATATGTGTACTCGTAGATCTGTGTATTTGTATTCTACGTAGATTCCCAAATATTGGGACCAAATTACAAGTTTGCATGAAAGTATCAAGCGTGTCGTACAACTGCTACTACTGCTGTACGCAGCGCAGTCAGAGAAGACGCATGCAACATGGTTTCAACTGCTGCTGCACGACGCTTGAAGCGTGCCTCGTTCGATGTCGGTGTGGTCCTTGTTTTCTCGTGCGTGGTGCGTGCTTTGTGTGTTTCGTTCATGCGACGGGTCAAAAACGAACCATCAAAGTCCATACCCGGGGATGAAAAAACAATCGTGTGACAGATTTTTCATAGTAGTTGCGAGGCGGTGTCAAGTCGGAACGCCTCCCCTTAGTTATTTGCCAGAATTCGCGACTTTGAAGGCCCAGAGCACGCTCCACGGGCCTCGGCCGGGACCCGCACTTGCGCCGTGGCGTACACGCGGCCCCCCTGCGTGCCCTGCAGCCGACAGCGCGTGAAAAGACCCGCGGCCGGAGATGAAAAGTGAAAGCATTCCGGGAAAATGTCCATTTGGTACCTAGACATGTTGTATTTTTAACTAGCGGTACGACCACGGCTCCGCCCGTGGCGCTAGTTATATTATTATTACTATTATTTATTGATGCCATCCCATTTATTATCTTTGCCCTCCCTCTCTCTACTCGTATAGATATAGTCGTAGCTCAGGTTCGGGGTCCCTGAGGTAGGCCATTATTATCCTCCCTCCCCACTGCGGTGCCTTGAAATTGTATCGCGTAAAGATTTCAAAACTTTATTTCCTCGTCGACTGTCATCGAGTTGTGCCTACCCACTGGCTGTTCTTTTATGTTTTCCTTTTCGATTTTCTCTTTATTTGTTTCATATTTTTTTCTCTTTCATGCATCTGGATTGCTAGCAGGTTAGGTCTTGCCGGTCGTATACTCGTATGTCATTGCATTGTCAGCTCTGCTGACTGCACTGCAGCGTAGTATCTCTGTGTCGTAGTTTCGTGACCACATAACTGGTATATCTTTAGGATGAAGAATCGGCACGGACACTGGGTGTGCTGGATGTCGACGAGTAGAAAGGAAGGTTTAGTGTGTGTTCTTCACATTACTTCACATAAACTTTCCTTTCTACCCGTCAACACCCAGCATACCCAGTCTCCCCGTGCCGACTATTCATCCTAGAAATGTACCAGTTATGTGGTCACTAAAATACGACACAGCCATACTACGCTGTAAGTGCAGTAAGCAGAGCAGACAACGCAATGCCATTTACGACAGCCAAGACCTACCCTGCTAGCAATCCAGGTGCATGACAAGATAAAAACGAGAAGAAGAGAAGAGGAAAAAAAGAGAAGCGACAAGGAAACAAATAATAATAAACGTAATAATGCAAACCAACATTTAATCAAGCAATCAAACAAAAACATGACAAAAAAAAGAAACTGAAGAACACACCCACGCCATAATAGGCGCTCTCGACAACTACGTACGTAGTTGGTGTCGTCATTTGATAATACAAATCTGCATACATACGGAGACTCGAACCCTCGACCTCAAACGGAGCAACCTCCGTTGTTAACTTGTTTGTTTCATATGACGTCGGCGGATTGCCATTTAACGCATTCATCTTACGCACAGCTGACAGCTGACGACGTGCCATTCGACCAGGACGACCATAAGCGACATTATGACGCGTGCGACGACGGAGGTAGCACTTTCCTGCTGAAACGTTTTCTGATCGATAGGGCAAACCGCCTGGCTTTTATTGTTGTGTTGAACATATGTTTCCGATTATACTTAGATTAGGTCATGAGTGTGCCACTTTCGTTTTCCTCCAACATCGTTTTTTTACTTAGTGTTAGTATGGAGCTCCTCAAGTGAGGAGCTCGAAAGAAACATGGTGCATCTCTATCGTAGCTTGAGTATTACCGGTATGTCGTAAAATATTAGAAAGGGCTTGGCTTCGTTCCTCGATTCCATTGTGGATCACAGACAAGTTCGAACCCTTGTCCTGTGACCACAACCTAGATTGTTGACGATGAGTAAAAGTGCAACAACAAGACAACAACGACAACAACACAGTAGCAGCAACAATAACAACAGCCACAACAACACAGTAGCAGCAACAATACCAACAGCCACAACAACACAACAACAACAGCCACAACAGCAACAGCGACAACAACAACAACAACAACAAAAAACAACAACAACAACCACGACAACGACAACAACAACCATCCGCATTGATTCACAAGCCGGTTTCCAGCTCAACCTTAATTTGCCCCAATTCTATCTCCAGTCAAAACATGATTTTCATCAAAACTCTGTCGCCAGTCCCGAGTCCCGATGGGTGCTTTCCTCATTTTCGAGAAATTGTGTGAGGGTCACTGCCGTGTACATGATGTACAGTACGACCCCAACCCAGCCTCCAGTCTCCAGTCGGAAAAATGAGGTAATGCACTACACTACACCTTCGATCAAGGCAAGGGCAGACCCTTTTCTCCTTGTCGTGTAGTCGATTTCGCTACAGCAGTACTCCCACATACGAAGTATATATAGAATATTAGTATTATTGATGGAGCTCAGCAAATCGTCAGTTCTCCACGCTCGGGACATTTGCATATCTCAGTAAAACCTGACTTCTCGACGCTCGTGCCTCGCGCTCCGTATCTTACCCCCCGCCGTGATGAATTGAGATTTTTTTTCCGCCGCCGTGATGAATTCTTGAAATTTTCCAAGTTCTATTAATTTAATGTGTGAGGATGAAACCCTGATGAATGCTCCGCTCCGTGTCCGGACTCTTACAGTGATGATATTTTTTTCCCCCCCGCCCTCATGAATTTTCGATATTTTTTGGCCCAAGTTCGATTTTTTTCCCCCCCGTCCTGACGAATTTTCGAAAAATTCTATCCAAGTTCTATTAATATGTTTATCCACTTTTATGATGGAGTTTGTGTGAGGATGAAAATTTAGCACCCCTCTACGTATATACGATACCAGTCATTTACTTGATATCAGGTATGGTATATCAGGATGGTACATGGTATGGCATTATACCAGGTATTGGGTACCACCCTACGTATGTATGCGTATATAGTACGAGTATGTGCATGATATATACGATATATGGTACTTAACAATAGTATTATTTATGTCTTCGTACGAGTACTAATTTTGCTGCTATTAATATATTATCACTTGAAGAAGACATTAATTAATCTGGATAGAGGAAAATATGATCAACTTATGTTGATAATATTATCAGTATTAATATTAATACACATGCACATAACAATACGCGTGCAGCGTATCATAAAAACAGTGTTCATATACTGGATGGTATGATATGAATGTATGAGTACGGGTATTGATATTGTATTGATAGATAGATGTTGTCGTCGTGTTATTATTTTTGCCCATTTTAACCTTTCAGGACTGCAGTCCCGTTTTGTGGACAAACCACTCTAATTCTAAGCAATTTGTCCCCATAACGGGACTCCAGTCCTATAAGGGCTAAGTTGTTGTTGCTGTTGTTGTTGGTACGTTGTTTACGTTGTTGTTACGTAATGTTTTTTTTTTTTAGTGTCGCTACGTACGAGTTCGACTACGAGTTCGTGTTTTCGTATGTTGGGTATTTTTTGTGTCGCTATACCAGGTTATTATTATTTGAAGTACCCCTTTACGTATATACGTAGTGATACCAATTATTATTTTTTCAAGTAAACAGGTATTATTATTTTAAACATATTACAGACGTAGACTTTTCGTACCAGGTATTATATGTATGTATGTTGCCCATTTAATGTGTTGTTATTGTTGTTGTTGTTGTTGTTGAGCTTTTCAATGTTCGCTTCGGTTTGTAGAGGGATGTCATGTTCGTTTTTCTCCATGGCTTTGGCTTTTTGGGCATAACTTCCTGAAACACGAGATTGTAAATGGATGTGGCTGTTGTCTGTCGCGTGTCGCACGAGAAAAAAACGATTGTATGCTTATTGGGTATCCCTGCCGTATTTTAGACACACGAGCGTAGATGGATATGGCAGTTGTACGTCGTGTGTTTAACGAGTAGTAAACGTTTTTTATATTTTGATTGTTGTATCGGTTTTCGTATATGGGTGTGGCGGTTGTCTGTCGTGTGTCGCACGTGAAAACGGTAACGGTATAGCGGTAGAGTGAAAACATAATATTCTGTTCGTGGATTTTATTTCATGGCTGCCGGACACGAGAGCGTAGATGGATGTGGCGGTTGTCCGTCGTGTGTCGCACGGGAAATAGTTTTCGTTTTATCCCACGGTATTGCGGTAGAGTGGTATATTCTGTTCGTTGATTAGTTTTTTCATGGTGCGGCCTCTTGGGTTAGGACTGCCGTAGACACATGGGCGTAGATGGATGTGGCGGTTGTCTGCCGTGTGTCGCACGGGATATCGTTTTTGTTTTATCCCACGGTATTGCGGTAGGGTGGTACGTTCTGTTCGTGGCGGTTGTCCGGCGTGTGTCGCACGGGAGAGCGCTCTTTCTATTTTGATTGTTTCGTCGAATTCTCGAGTTGTCTTCTTGGACATCACTGCCGTAGACACATGAGCGTAGATGGATGCGACGGTTGTCTGTCGGGTGTTGCACGTTTAATCATTTTCGTTTTATCCCACGGTATTGCGGTAGAGCAGGTAGAGTGGAATATTCTGTTCGTGGATTACTTTTTTCATGGGTTTGGTTTCTTGGGCACCACTATGTAGACACATGAGCGTAGGGGATGTGGCGGTTGTCTGTCGTGTGTCGCACGGGAATTTGTTTTTGTTTTATCCCACGGTATTGCGGTGGGGTGGTATATTCTGTTCGTGGCGGTTGCCCGGCGTGTGTTGCACGGGAAAACTCTTTTTACATTTTAACTGTTTTGTCGATTTCTCGATTTGTTACGCGGTTGACTGTCGTGTGCAGCACGGGAAATCGTTTTCGTTTTATCCCACGGTAGTAGCGGTTGAGTGGAATATTCCATTCGTGGCATTCGTGGATTTTTCATGGCTTTGGCTTCTTGGGCACCATTGCCGGACACGAGAGCGTAGATGGATGTGGCGTTGGTCTAGCGTGTGTTGCATGGTGTTGCATGGTGTTGCACGGAAAAACACCCTATATTTTGATGTTTTGTGCTTTTTTACATGGATGGGTTGGGCTTCTTTCGCGTCACTCCTTTTGTTGTCTGTCGTGCGTTGTGGGAAAGTGGCTTGGGTATACCATATTCTAGAGTCCGTCGATTTCATTCCATGGTTTGGCTTTGCTTGCCTCATTGCGTTGCTCTGTGTGTTGTCTTGCTGGAGAGTGTGCCTTTGATTGGGGCTCATTTATTGCGTCAGGGATAAATAGTCGACAATATTTTAACGGGACTTCTTTCGATGTTATGGGCCTTTTTTGCATCATTCATTACGTCAGGAATCAACAATACAAACTGGGTCTCTTCAACGGTCCCTTGGCATCGTAAACTGGGGCCTTAGCCTCTCGGTCCCTTGGCATCGCAAACTACCTGATGTATTGCGGGCCTTATTTCTCCTTCGCATCGCTGGCGGCCTGGGCCGGCGGCGAAGCACCCTTGTATACTATATAATAGTGGTACCCGGAACCATGCCAGGGCGGAGCCGGAATAATAGCGGACAGAAACAAAAATCCAAAATAAGAACTGGGTCACAACCACACACGCAGTCAACCACGTATCAACCGACCCACCAACACCCACCCACCCACCCACGCTCACCTACTTACCGACATCCACTCACTCAAACCCACCCACCCAACCACCGACCCACCCACCCAACCACGTACGTACGCACGTACGCACCAACCGATCGACGCACACACGCACCAACCGATCCACCCACCCACAATAACAACTACCAGGTAACAACAGCAGAGTGAAATCAGTATACATCAGCACCAGTCCTTATATAGCCATCTACAGCAGCAATAATAGCAACAACAGCAGCCCAGAAAGTAGCAGCACGTAGTCGTACGTACGTACAGCGGACACAAAGAAAACGCCGGCATGGATGCGCAGTCGTTGTACGTACAGCAGTGGCCTTTGTTTTTGTTTTTTGGTCGATTTTTTTACGTCTTGGCTTTTTGGTCTTGAAATTAGTGCAAAAAACGCTAACTCGAGAAGTTGTGGGCCGATTCGATTCGGACCGCAGGTCTGGAGATACATATTTTCACGTGTTGTGAACTCTTTAAAGAAATATCTTGATTTTAGTATGGCAAAAAGGTTTCTTGATTTTAGTATGAAGATTTTCAATTTCGAAATTAGTGTGGATAGTGTGGATATTTGACTTGATGATAGTGTGGGTGCTAGACCCCGGGCCGCAAAGCCCTCCGAATACGCTGTAAACCCTCACTTGCCTCTGATTCGCCCCGTTCCATGGGACAGAGCAAGCCGTCCCCGGGAGGCCGCCTTCCCCTTCCTCCTGCTCGCCGGGTTCGGCGTCGGGGCCCGTTTTCTCGTCGGGGTCGCCGAGGGCTGACGCGTGGGGCGGCCGGGGCGGTGGTGCGGGGCCGATCGGGGTCTGGTGGCGCGCGGTAGAGGCGGTCTCCCGCGGGGCATACCGAAACCGGCATAGTTCTGAAGATCTCAAACGACATCATCACCGGCGCCACCACCACCGAAGCGTATTATATAATAGGTAATATATTATTTGTTCCATTCCATTTATTATGTTCGCCCTTCTTTTCTCTCTCCCTGTTTAGTCGTAACTCAGATCCGTGGTCACTATAAGTCTGTTCTTCTCCTCCCTCCCCACTGCGGCACGTGCCTTGCATTTTTATCGCGAGGAGATTTCAGAACTTTCTTGCCTCGTCAACTCTCGTCGAATTGGGCTTACGCACGCGATAATATGCGCTCTCGACAGTTGGTGTCATTTGAGAATATAAATTTCCACACAAAGACTCGAACCCTCCACCTGCAACTTAACAGTCTTCGTGGTTACCTCCCATTAATAGACAACCGGGGCAACCGGCATATACCAGGTATATCATATAGAGAAAAAAAAAAAAAAACTACAGCTGTGAGATCAAGCATTTCGTCGAACCTCATATTTGCAAGCTGCGTGCGACACTTCGATATACGATACTCTTTATACATACATATACGGTTACACTCTCTTGAAAGTCCTCGTGCCGTCGAATAATTTCCGTCCTCGACGTACATACATGTATCATGTATACAAGGTATATCGTACCTGGTATGTACGTATGTATATATATCTATATCTAAATAATTTTTTCCATCCCATTTATTATGTTCGCACTTCTGTCTTTCTCCCTCCCTAGTCGTAACTCAGATCCGGGGTCACAAAGTAGGCTCCTCTCCTTCCCCCCCTACTACGACTCTTGCCTTCATTTTTTAACGCGCAAAGGGGTCAGCCTTACGAACCTTCGTCGATTTTCATCGAATTTTGCAACTCACGCTCTTTTGCGCGTTCCGCTATTAATAGTCAATACCTGGTATATGTTTTTGCAAGAAAAAGTCCCTACGAGCATGCACTCGGGGGGGCTCGAATTCACGATCTTGACTTTAACAGGTTTCGTGGTTACCTGCTAGCCCACCGGGGCGACCGATATACATGTATAACTATCACTGGTGAAATGCTATAGACATATATTACATGTTGTGTAGAGGGAGAATAAATATGGTTGCTGAGAGTGATTATCGGTTCTGAAAGCCAAATTCTGACTTGGTCTCGAAGGGTATCTGAGGGATCTATCTGTTGTTGAGTGGGCGCGAGTAGTAGGCGTTTCGCCAAGATATACAAACGGCATGGAAATGGGACATGCGATTTGCCAACCAGATAAGGTTTTCTGACATGGCATTATAGCTGTTGCAAATAAACTCGAATACAAAGGTGTTTAGGCCATCGTATCAGGCTCCTGTGCATGCGATTAAACCTTTAACGGCTCTATGAGTGTTTTTCTGTTTTGAACTACCTGCTGCTGGCTGGCAATGTTGAGCTGACGAATACACCTCGTGAGTCTTTCATGGCTGCCCACGACTGTTGTTTACGTCACCCGACGCCCTTATGAGGGGCGTCCCTAGATTTCGCGGGCTGTTGTTTGCTGCGAGGAGCTATAGCTGTCCGCTAGTGAAGTGCAAACCACCAGTCGTAAGTTTATTTTGTCGCAGTCTGTGCACCGTTTTGTTTGTAGATTGTTTTACCACTGCAGCACCTGAACGTCGCGGTGTAGGGCTCTGTTGAAACCCAGACGATAGTCGACACGACACAACCCTCCACAGTTAACCTTCTGCGTCCCTCCCCTCCCCCCACCGCAGCAACAACCATGAAGGTTTTAAGTGCGGTGCAAGCATCGCTCCTGCTGGTGCTGATAGTGGGCAGCTTCGTGGCGGAGGCTGCGAGACACAGGCTGAAGGTCAGGAAGAATAGGACGACCTATAA
This sequence comes from Saccharina japonica, assembly GCA_008828725.1. Taxonomy (NCBI): domain Eukaryota; class Phaeophyceae; order Laminariales; family Laminariaceae; genus Saccharina; species Saccharina japonica. Next base: position 11,294 of record MEHQ01001814.1, on the reverse strand, counting down.
GATCGACTGGTGGGACAACGGCAAGGTCCCACCTTACCGAATCATTTACTCGAAAAACGGCCTGAAGTCGGTCTACAAGTTCCAAGAGTCGGGTCGTCTGGATAGTCTCAAGGTCGGTACCACCACGTATACGTTTGAATACGGCATTGAGACCACCGACGGCATGCCGGAGGTACAGGCATCGTCCACCGAATCGAGGATGCTTCTTGAGCCCGACGAATATGACGCCTTAGAGGAGGCTCACTTCGATCACCGCCGTCTGTACGACTGCGCCGACTGTGAGGAAACATGGGACACCCTGTGCGACGTAGGCATCGTGGACGTGTGCTCTTGGCTGCCGCTTTTCCCTAGCGTTTTCAACGAGGACGCGCAGTCCTCCTTGACGATAATGTGCAGTGGATTAAGTGCAGCTTGCGAAGATTCGGCGTTCGACACTTGCGAGGGGCAGTGCATCGCAGGTGAGCTCCATACTATGTGAAGTGCGGAGTATTGCGCATATTATGCAGGTACTGCCAAGAACGATATACGTTAGTAGTTTCACGGTCAACAAATTTGTTGCAGTAAGTCCGGAGGTTCCCCCAAGACCGATACCCCTGACTTCTTGTCTTGCCCACCCATCGTTGTTACCTTGATACCGTTGCGTACCTTCTCGGTTGACGACGACCGGAACCGTCTCCTCACAGGTCCTGCTCCGGAGCCGACTCCTCCTCCGGTGCCCGCGCCGACTCCACCTCCGGTCCCCGCACCGACACCACCTCCGGTCGCCGCACCGACTCCTCCTCCGGTCCCCGCACCGACTCCTTCTCCGGTCCCCGCACCGACTCCACCCCCGGTCTCCGCACCGACTCCAGCACCAGTCGATGACAACACACCGGGAACAGGTGCATATTGGGTGTTGATATGCGAACTGGTCTACTAGTGTTGGTTGATGATAGCACACCCAGGACAGATAACAGGCGGGTTTCGATACGCAAACTGGACAAATGGGACTTGGTTTGATGATATAAGGATAGTCCGAAACGCCCCTGCGACGATCCGGAAGGATGAAAGCCCACCAAATACGCTCGTAGCATGTAATCAAAGCCCCCACCAAGAGGTCGACCATCTCGAGAGGAACACACGATACGAAGTATTTATATTTGGTTACTGAAACATTCCCTACCCCCCCCTCTCCCCTCGTAATGATTTTTCATGTGTACTCGCAGGCGCATGCGACCCTAACCCGTGCCAGAACGGAGGATCGTGTTCACTCGACCCCGCCGGCGGGCACACGTGCTCGTGCGCGTCGAACTACGGAGGCATGGCTTGCCAGACTGACACATCATGTGAGAGAACATCACGGTGCAATCGTCTTCAGTCTTCAGTAGGGGTAGTGTTGGAGAGCACAATATGAGTTAGAGAGAGGGGAATGGATTCGTTACGGACATATGACCCTTGGTCCATGATTCCACCGACTATTTGAAGCGATGATCAGCACATAGATCTGTTAACAGAGCACCCCGTTTTGTGTTTGGCCTTCCTGGTGTACGCGTGCTTGTGTCGTCGCAGCCTTGGACGGTTTCTACATCGAGATCGACTATATTGGGACATGGACGAATGAGCGCAGGGCCGTCTTCCAATCTGCTGCTGACAGGTAAATGCCGCCGCGAGCCAAAATGTATAACAAGAACGACGGCTTCTGAAACGAACGAATGCGTACCTCACTACACTAGTTCTTGTCAATCCGGGCAAAGGAGGATTCGTTTCTGAACATTTCGTGTTGAACACCTGTGTGTCGCGCTGCTATACAATACACTCAACCAACTGAAACCTCGAAGATTGTCATTCGCGCCGCCTTCTCGGTTGCGCCTACTGCGATCACTACATCCTCTACCCGAGCGAGCGTGAAGGTGTCATAGTAACAGCATTGGCAGACGTTCAGTGCGCTTCAGCTTCTCTCATCGACGCGTTCTTCGAAACCAGGATATACGTAGTGCGTTCTTGTCGCATTGGACGTTTGTCGTTCTCTATTCGTATGTAGGTATATGATGTAACAGCGAATATAATCGTAGCAGGGACACATCCAGCGCCGAGTCCATCTTATCATTCAAAAATATGAGGCATACGTCGGTCACGCCCCACACTCTATGTACTCTACAGTATAAAGCCCCTTCGCGTCTATTGACAACCCCAACTCCCAACCGCTTGAGCAGGTGGTCCGAAGTTATTACCCATGTGCCTTGTGGAGGAAACTCCGATTACCCGGCTGGACGTCTCCTGATCAGCTCCACGCTGGAGGGCATTGACGGTGCCGGAGGAGTCCTTGGTTCCGCTGGTCCCTCCCAGATTTGGAGTTCATGCCGAACTATCAGCCTCACAGGGGCCATGCGGTTTGACATCGACGACATTGCCAACATGGAAGCGGACGGCATATTCGAAGGCGTTATCCTGCACGAAATGGGACACGTTATCGGTGTCGGGTACGTTAAACAACAATATTTTTGATGCAACACTTAGCGAATATGGTTCCCCAATCAAATATGTATATACACCTAGGGTATAATACGTATTACGGCAGGCAGGCGTGCATATGATTACCGTAGTCGTACGATGTAAAGGTGCCCTGGAAACGTTGATGGTACCTCTAGTTCTGCAAAACCGCGTATTACGCACTTCTATTGGCGACCCCGGCAAGGTGTCCTCAAAGCACTGAACCTGGAAGCACTAGTTCGCATGGTGATGTCGAGAAAAGTCCTTGTAATGACCCTCAAACGTCAACGCATATGTTGTAATAATAGTTTCAAACATTATCATGCTGACCTGCTGTATCCTACAAACCGTGCCAGAGACATGCCGACTGTATGTGTCGGAAAGCCTTTCGACAGGCACACGGGCTTTATTTGTTTGTTCGCGGGTATACTTTGTGGTACATATATTATAACATTTACATGTATGCAGGGGGCTACACGACACGTTTTGTTTTTGCAGCATGCTGACCTCACTGCCGAACTATTCAGAATACATGATGATGGTCAGAGTCTTAATCTATCACTGATTTTCACTGTTTCCCTGGCCAGAACTCTTTGGGGGCAAGGCTTTGGCGATTGCACCACATGCCGCGACAACGGAGACCCTTCCTGGACGTGCCCCGCCGCCGTGAGCGCCTATGCCGATATCGGCGGTTCAGGCGATGAAATCGTCGAGTTGGACGGATCACCCGGTAAGCGACAACTGTGTTCCTACATACTTGATCATTTGTCTGTCGAGATGCACGTGATTCTCTGGAAGTACTGTAGGTAGGTACAGGAGTGCACAGTATTCCAGTTGCGTGGAGAAGAGTGTTCATGTATGTATATATGTATTTTCGGCCGGAAACGGTGGTTGTTGACGGCGTAAAAGGGAAACAAGTCAAGACCGGGACCTAACTGTCATAACATAACCTTGTCATCAGCATGAGATGAACCAATAACTCGACAACGTCACCGAACGCACCTGTTATGCTGCCTTGCCCGCAGGTACAAGCTGTGGCCACCTGGATGAAACTATTTTCGACGATGAGTTGATGACCGGATACGTCAACAATGTAAGATGGTCCTGCTGAATGATTCGTCATTTACAGGCAAATCTCGATTTGTCACCCGTCTTATATAGTACTTTCCTTTACGAGCACCAGGGATTTGCCGCCTGCGTTGCTGTACTACAGCAGCCTGCATCATAAATAGTGAGTATAGGTGGTCAATGTATCGCACTATTCCGACACATGCTGGCTTTGGTACGTGTGGGCATTTTCAGCAAGGGAAACTCGAACTTATTGTTCTTGTGGTTTGTATATATTATCGTGTGTAATATGTTGCAGAGGCGAAAGGGTAGGGGTAACGAATTATTTTTCCATTTTGTATCTCCTTTGCCCGACAGGTCATGTTCCTGACCAAGATGACCGCGGCGATTCTCGACGACCTCGACTACATCGTCGATACAAGCGTGGTGAGCTTCGAGACTGTGTACGCAGAAGACGAGTCTTTGTATGTGCGGCAGCTTTGACTGGCAATTGTTCATGTTGCTACGACTCGAGCCCACTCTTCCTCAATAAAATGCCGGCCACGGACATTAGTAGCTGTCACGACGTGTTCTTGTTCAGGGCACCGTAGTTATCCCCATGTGCTTTGGACCAAAGCGCCCGGGTGCTGCCGCTGCTATGTGCCAGGACCTTTGGGTAGAACACGTGGGGAGTACCTGCCTACTCTTTGAGGCAACGACCGTGTACTGTGATTACCGTGTACCCTACTCTGACTAATTTGAACCCTTCGTTGTTATCCACCTACGGCCCCGTTTTCTTCGGGTTTTTGCCTTGTACCTCAGGTGGATGCATACACTCTGCCTTCCGAGCGCGGTAAGTCTCTCCTGAGCGAGTACATACACGTTTATTGTGTTTTCCCGATAGTCGCATCGCCGGGGGTTTGAATGTCTTTGTTGGTTTCACGCAAACGAGTCTCGTTGTATATCGAGCCTTGGTGATCTTGCCGCCTATTAGCGCGAACCTTAGCAGCGTGTCATATCAATCAGAACTTGACGTCACGAAGCGTGTTATATCGTACCCGGTAGCACAGTGGGGGAGGGTGAATTGCGGAAAATGTTCGAAGACATGGAACGTAGCCCCACGTGCCAAGCGATCGACAGCATACAGCACGAGGGTTAAGTGTCGTGGTATCAAAGGCCCGATATGTTCGCGAATGAAGGTTCCCGACGATGGTCACCCGCTGCTCTACGCTGTCCGTATGCACACACCTTTGACATACACATGTATTGTACATCGTCTGAACGCAGAGACCTTGCACAACTGGTCGTCTTTCGTTGCCTTGCGCTTCAGGCGGATCCATCAGGGCGGACTCGGAGCCGCTTGTGTCGATCAACGACACCACCGTGGACACGATCATCCTTGCTATCGACGACGATGGCACCGTTGTTGAGGAAATACTCGGCGTCAACGTGGAGTTTTAAGCGGCACGCATACACGCAACCACAGAATAAAGACGCAGCACACTACGCACGTCTTCTGAATGGTTTCAGACCCCCTGGAACTGTAGTTTGCAGTCTGTGGTGCCAGCGTGTTGTTTCGCCTTGTGAGGAACGGTGGCGAGAGAAATATTCGGATGTGGATACTACTGTAGACGCGTTCTAAGATAGTCATACTGAAGTAGGAGTAGCGCGTTTGCCGCAAGCAATGGTTGTGACTCATGGGGCTTCTCAACTGACGAACTACAGTAATCCTTAGCATAAGTACCTGTAGTGTGTGTTCACAAGAACTTCCGTTGCAGGTCAAGGCTTTGGGGTTGATCGTCTCCTCAACCGCTTCGGGATCCCGACCAAAGAATGCGTAACCGGTAAATAGTGTTGTGGTGGTTGTATTGAAGCGAACACATGTTATTCACGTGTACATTCCGTGGATTTCGCGGCCCAACGTCGTGCCAAATATTGGAGATGTGTGCTGCTGCGACGCCACGTCGAAGACTAAAGATGAATGCGTCGCGAGTAAAGGAAACGGGACTTGGTATGTTCTACCCTACAGCAGTGCTTGTCGTTTCCAGTTGGCTTCGTGGTACCCTGGGAGCGATCGTGTTGTTCACTTCAGGCCGGCTGCTATTATCGTTTGCGTGTATCAGGTAGGTTGACGAGTTCCCAAAACCGAAACGTTTTCAATCCATCAGGAACATATATATGTACGAGATTGTAATATTACTTGTATGAGTACGGGCTCAGGTTTAGCTTGAGTCTGAGGCACTTCCCTTTCTTGTCGGTATAGCGTCGTGTAGACGCCAGGTTGTTGGAGCATGCAGGCTTGACGACAAGCCGGATGAACGATACGAAGAGTGAGCAAGCGGCGCTGCCCTTGCTGCGCATTCAAGCATCTTGGGTGTCCTAAGCCATTACTTGTGCACGGGACAACATATGGGCTGACGAACACGGCAGGTAGTCTTGGAATACGAACGACCACAGTAGTACAATAAGATATAGATAACATGACATTTACGTAATCCTGGGTCGGTCGTTACGAGTGGACCGTAAGGCAGCTCTTCTTCCTGTCAAACCGCCCAACTTTCGATTGACAGCTTCGAAATACGTAGCTTTTAGCTTTTCACTTTTGTTTTGCTGGCAGCAGCACGACTAGTCTATACCTGGTAGTCCGTACTGTTGTTTGTCAGCAACGACGACAACGCACGGCAGAGCGTGCTTGGCATTTGGACAGCAGCAGCGCTTCGCCGCCAACTGCGTTGCCGGAGACACATCGTCGTACAGGTCACCAGACAGAGATGATGATGTGCATCAGCAGCACACGATCAACTGCTGCGATAGCGCATGCCTAAATAATGTGGCTGTGCGGGCGCAGGAGGTACGCGCAGCAGCAACAACAACGAACGGGCGGAAGCAGCGGGTGCTTTGGTGCGCAACCACCATGACGTAGTTGCTAGATGGCCGGCATTTGTACAGCACCAAACCAGGGAGAGACACCAGCATACAGACTATCAAGGTAAAAGAGCTTATGATGTATACCTGCACAGCCGGCATTGTGTGGGCATCGAGAGATACACCATCATACAGATTATCAGGCAGAGCTCATGGCGTAATGCTGCTGCTGTACTGCAGCGCAGCAAGCAGCAGTACTCAACCAACGTCTGCGGCGGTAGCTCATAGGAAGAAGAAGTGTGGCTACGGGGACGTGACTGCTGTATTCCGTGATCATACGCGTGTGCGGTTATTGCTGCGCTGTTGCTGTACAAACCACAGACCATCATGTAGTGGCAGTAGTGCTGTAGCGTTGTTACTTGCCTGGTGAATAGTTTGCTCTTTTTTGCACTTTCTATCTGCGCAAGAGGTACGCTTTTTTACACATTATTTTATGCCCCTCTGTCCAGAACTATAAGGACCGTTTGTATTGAACATTTCTGTAAAACAAATGCTTATATTTATGGACAGCGTGGTATTTGTTTACAGAAAACTCACGGGAAATTCTCTCTAAAGTAATTGCTTCAAGAAAGTAAACAAGTCGTACCCGTATGTGTACGTACGAAGTACGCGTTGCAGGGTACATATTATACAAGTGGCATACAATACGTACACCGCGCCTATTACGAGGGCAGAGTGCCTTCGTTGTCTCTTCGGGTCTGATGAAAAAAACAGGTACACGCTGTCGACTCTTCCATGGACCAGCATACCCTGGTAGACCACAGTATAGGCTGCCGCTCTGTAATGTTTGTTGCTGCTCTGCTACTGCTGAGTTACTGCGTACGGAGGGGGCGCAACCTTACGTACTCCGAGTACTGAGAGTATTAGAGTACTGGTGGCCTAAATACTCGGAATACTTGGAGTATGAGCAGTACTGAAGGCGGAAATACTCCGAGTACTTGGAGTATGAGCAGTGCTTATACTCGAGTACAAGCAGTACTCGGAGTAAAGACATGTAACTTACTCGGAGTACTCCGAGTATCGCGAGTATTGGACACCGAAATACTGCGAGTACTCAAAAGTACCTGGAGTATTTTTTTCTCGAAAATACTCTAGTTATACTCCGAGGTAATGGGAGCGTCTGTGAATTTTGAAATGCTATAAACGCCAGTCACATGCTCGCAGAACCTGGGAGGAATGACGGCCGAGTCTTTAAAATGATGCAAATGTGCTCCTAACGTACTTCAAACGCCGAGTATACTCCGAGTATCGAGTACATTTCGTACTCCGTGTACTTAAGAGAATTATAGTACTGGCGGCCTGAGTACTCGGAGTACTTGCATCAGCAGTACTGAAGCCCCGAATACTCGGAGTACAAGGAGTACCCGCAGTATCGGGCCCCGAAACACTCCGAGTACAAGCAGTATCGAGAGTGTTCATACCCGAAATACCCCGAGTACGAGCAGTATCCCGGAGTATCGAACCCTAAATACTACGAGTACACGAAGTACCTGAAGTATTTTATCTCCAATACTCCTTACTTTGCTCCAAGGTACTCGGAGCATCGGTGCAACCTTATTACCGCTGTACTTTTCTTGCGTCGCCCGGATTTGGACGGTTTGCTGTAGGCTAGCGTTTAATATACTGTACAATTGGAAATCATTGCGGCCACGCGAATCCCTCATACAACTGCAAGTTTTGGCGGACAAGACCAAACCCAACTACAGCATAAGCAAATTGTATTCGTGCAAGAATATCAACTCCCATCTTACAACCACTCCAAAGGAAAGCCTTGTATATATATATATGACCTCGACGAATTGTGAAACCGACGCAGGGGGTATCCACGCGACGGTTGGGCCGAGAGCCTGGCACCCACATCGCTCCGCAACGTTTGAAAGTGAAATGCTGGAGAACCCAGTACACGTTTCGAACATTTAGAAGGGAGATAGGCTTTCCGGCTTTCTACCATTCAAAGGCATTGAACAGTCAGTTGATGTACACTTGTTCCCCTTGTCATGTCACCCCTTGCGTAGTCAAAACCACGGGCTTGTGTGATCATGATGCGATTTGCGAGTGTGTCAGTCATATGCTACGAGTTGCCAACTGCTAGTGGGATGTATCCTTGTCCTTCAAGTGTCCAACTGCATGATGCAGGATTCACCTACATAACGAAAACGAAACATTTTATAACGAACGACGGTGTACGAAACCTGTCATAACGAACGATGGTATACGAAACCTCGTTATACTTGTCGATGGCATACGGAACCTTTTTAATATTGACGATGGTATACGAAACCGTTTGTACTGAACAATGGTATGCGGAACCTTTGTACAAACTTACAAGGGCTCCGCTCCGCGGGCGGCTGATGCCGCCCGCTACGCTCGGACAAGGAAAGAGGCAGAATAGGCCCATGATGTAGGGCAAGCACCGACTTGAAAATGCCAAGAGGTTGATGGTGCATGCAGCGAAGAAACGGCGGACTTGACGCTCATGCAACACATGCTGGGGATGCACATTATGACTCCATGCTCCAGCACAACAAAGCTGTATGTTCGAAAGAGGTGGCACACAGCAACAAGGCTCACAGCACGACGCTGCGCTGCCTGCTGTTATTATTGTGGTGGGTGCGATTTGTGCCTTTTTCGTGAGTATGTGTGGTATTGTTTTACAACAACAACAACAGAGTAGTACCTCGCACTTGGTATGAAAGAGGGAAAGCCCTGCCAGCACGGTCGTCAAGTTGTGAAGTACGAGAAATAGAAAACCTACAAAACTGAGAAAGACGTACGTACATAATCGTACTCGAACTCGAACAAAACGGTAGGGGCGAAAAACAAGCCGAAATAAAACGGTCGAAAACAAATGAAAATCAAGTGAATACTCGTACGAAAAATTGACTTTGTAATTATATTTGAAACAGAATCGTCTGGACGTCGGGTCTGTGATTGAGCCACTCGAAAAATAACATCGGACGTCGTTCGCGTTTTGTCAGCGTCGACGCTCTCCGCCCCTCCGCGATCACCTCGTCATCGAATCGGTCCGAGTCGAGCTCTACTGCTTCTCTGCCCCAGTGATCCCCGTGGCCCGCCTCGCGTGAAGCCCGGTACTCAGTACGGCCCTCGTGATGATTGTGTTAAACCACGTGGCTTTCTTTGTAAATAATTATGTTTTTGATAAATAAGCACCGCTTCAATGGTTTTTTACTCACCGAAAAGACCCATATAATTTCGGACATAGTCGATTGTTACAGCAGCAAGGTCAGAAATAGCCCCTTCGTGTTTTCCTCGTGGCTCGATGAGCACGCCACGCCTAGGCGTGAAAAAGCCGACCGTGCTTCTTCCGCTCCCCCCCTCTACTGGCCAGGGCTTTCACATAACCGCGATAGCGCCGCTGCCGTGCTCTCTGGGTACACGCAAGAACGCAATGCCGAAACAAGAAAAAGAGGCTCCCCCCACCGAAAGTAGTATAGGAAACAAGGACAGAAAGGCAAGAGCGGGAAGTAGTAGAAAGAGGCGGTATCGACGTGGGAGCTCTGAGAGGCCAGGGATGGGCAATCCCTTTAAGATATATTAGTAAGTATGTCTTTGGTCAACGGAACCTTTTGTACTAACGCGCTGGTATCCGGAGCTTTGTATAAACTGTTGGTTTACGAACTCTTTCATACTAACGATGGTATACGTAAAACCTTGTATACAAATGTTGGTATACGGACCTTTTCATACGAACGATGGTCTACGGAACCTTGTATGAACATTGACGCCGCCTTCAACAACAGTCAGTGCATATTTTATCACTGTACGATGTGTGTGTGGAATGGTTACATGCAAGGTTTGGAACATACTTAGTGATGAAAAGTATGTGCTGGTGGACGGTTTTGTCAGAAACATATGCATGCAGAATATGCAACTAAATGAACACGATTGTTCTTCGGAAATACAAGGTATCCAAAATAACGAGTAAGTCTGCATGCCTTGACGATGGTGTGGATGTAACGACAACGGTACAACACAACGGGCTGTATTTGCATGGTTAACGATCCTAAGGCATGTCTCCGAACTCGAAAAAGGTACCATCGACTACATGAGTGAGACTATGACCACGATTCAGTTTAATTAAGCTGAACCAATACGACGAATTTATGAAGTTGATAGTATACGAACCGTCTTTACATAGTAACGAACTATAATATAAAGACTTTCTGTCAGTCATTCACGCTTGACTGTTATCAGAACCAATAAAATATATCACTACTCGTACTACTGTAGCTGATACCATGCCAACTATCTTTACACAGTAACGAACTGTAAAATAGACTTTCTGTCAGTCATTAACGATTGACTATTGACAGACTACACACAATAATTTTGTAGAACAAGTGGGAGACAGTAATGTGCCCAATAAGGATATTTAACTTCGGAGCATGTAGTTCACGCGCACGGCTGTCTCTCGGTATAGTGTTTATCCAATGGAACGATATGATACCAGGGAATACACCACCAATGTGTTCAGGAATCCCCAGTCTCTCACGCAAAAACAAAACGATGTCCATTAATTGGTCGATTGTAACTGTGCCAAATGTATAGTTCAAGTATATACAGACTGCACACAGTTACTCCACTCAACTAGCCCAACAATGACGCTCGAATGTATTCTCTTGGCATATGCACACACTTGCGTAACGATTGGTTGGACGCTTCCCCCCAAGCTATCACATGCTTCATCAGATAAATGCAGAAGTGGTCTACTGCACGTTATCCGTCTAATATGAACGAACGCTATAGCACCTACTCTCAAGCAAGGTGCCACGGCGGTGTCGTGTGAGGTACTTCCACACGAAGCTATTACTAACAACGAAACCACACTGGTA
>MEHQ01000370.1:2997-22009 GCA_008828725.1 Saccharina japonica | reverse complement strand
CCAGATTTGCACGAACAGTAGAAAGCGTTGGTTTAGAAATACAGCTCACCACTAGCTGTGGTATCGACTTTAACTCCAACACGAAATAGTTAGATATCGACTTCGTAAACACAATAAGTCGTTGAGCCTGGACACCAAACTGAAGTTTATTAACACCGGGAGCCCACTGTACCTCAGATACGATATTATCTCGCGACAATTATTTCGGTAGGAATGGCCGTCGCTCCTAAGTTTTATTTTAAACAATACAGCAGCAATCAGCAGTCTATGCCACGGTTTGCTCCAAAAATGGAACTACGAAGCATGTGCGATCTATTTCCAACTTGCGACTACCCCGGGATTTCAAGTGACCAACATCCCGAAGGAGAACCTTGTACTATAATATACGATACGGTGGTAGACGTGCACCCTAACTGTTCTGGGGAAGATCACTTGAGGAGGTCTGTACCACAGGGCATTTAGTATGTGTTGCGTTGTTGCGCTGGCGCAGCATTTATTTGGTCAAAATAACCGTTTTGCGCAACAAACAGCAGTGGCCGCGAGGCTGGTTGCGCGCAGCACAACACGCGTTTTTTTGGGCGCGCAACATTTTTCGCCGCGTTTATTTTCGCCGAAGGCGAGAATATCTTTTGGGGGTATTTTTTTCTTGATAGTACTTATTCGTAATTGAACGTCTTTTAGGCCCCCCGTCCTATTCTTCGCCATAGTCGAAAACGAAAATTAGGTACATTTCAAGCACCTTTTTTTGCTATTCGCCGTAAGCTCTTATTCTTTGTGAGGCACTTGTTTCTATTCGCCGTACGTACGTAGCCAAAAATATATGAAAAGGCTTTCTATTTAGTTTTGAGGCGTATATTCGCGCATGGATCGAGCATAGAACGCATTTTTTTCGCGCAACACACGTTTTGCGTCGCATGTTGCGCTGCGTGCAACAGACGCCGAACCACTAAGCAATACCCTGGTCTGCACCATACCTCACCCAACCAAACGATTTTCGATGAAAATAAAAGTGTTACCCGATTAGAAACACAATTGTTTAAGCATCCGATGAGCAATACTTCAACACAAGAAGGAATTTCCGACGATTTTTTGTTGTGAGGAGCCCGATCGTTCAGCGAAACAAAGCAGCCAAAAAGTGCTACAACTATATTATACCTCTACAAGGGGGCTTCGCCGTCGGCCCAGGCCGCCGGCGAAGCTAAGGAAGGAGGAACAAGGCCCGCAATGCAACAGGCAGTTTACGATACCAAGGGACCCAGAGGATATACATACATACCATATAAACGACGTACGTATTGTCTTGAAACAAAATTAAATTATAATACGTACATGAATTACCACAAACATGACGGCGGGGGGTATACGGTATACGGAAAGGAAGCAAGAGGCACGAGCGTCGAGAACTCAGGTTTTCCTGAGATATGAAAAGGCACGAGCGTCGAGAACTGACGTTTTGCTGAGATATGCTACTAATCCTAATATGGTATGGTATACCATGCACCAGGCGCCTCGCTCTTTTCCGGGCTCAGGCTGGCATGATCAACTGGTGGGTCGAAAACCAGACAACACGCGCCTACCTGCTTGCTTGGCTTTCGGTTTGCTCGACTCGAGCGAGGGGGGTTTCGATGAATGAATGGCATTATGCGCGGTTTGTGACGAATGCATGCATGATGCAGCAAGCAGTGTTTCGCCTGGACGCAGACTCCCTCCTTACCTCGTAAAGGGTCGGCGTACTCAAGGCAGACATGTATATGGTAAGGTTAACAACGCTGAAAGCGTTACCGGCGCATGACGTCGACCGCCTTTTTTTGGTCAGCGTAAAAACACCCTTGACTGCCAGTATCCATATTATAGATCAACGGTGGTACCAGTCAGTATAATACTGCTTGTATACTGCGACGCCAACGACAGGCCTTGCCGCGCTGCTCCCCGGTGTACCGCGTAATTATTTGATTTAGGTTGGGCGGTTCGTGTGTACGAGGAGGTTACCGATTGAGGCAACAGTTAAAGCCATTCTTTATCGGAGCCATATATTTCCAAAAATTCCAACATTTTTTTTCGCGCAATTTTCTATATTTCCATGTTTTCCATTTTTTTTTCCATTTATTGGAACGTGAAGCCTTCCAAACATTTCGCCCTCTGAAGAATTTCCAATATATCCAAGATTTCCAGGATTTCCAAGGTTTCCTTTTTGTTTTTGGAAAAAAATATTGGAAATGATGGAAAAAAGCTGCTCGATAAGAACGACCCTTAGTTATGAACGACCGTGTGTTGCAAGTTGCAAGTGAGAGAGCGAAAAGCATACTGGTACAGACAACGTAACGCGGCGGCACCGGTGGTAAACTGGTACTGTTATATATAAAATCCGTAAGTACGCGCGATCGAAGTATTACACTCAGCTAGCAAAGATGAGCTTCGACGAAATCCTCGAGCTCACAGCTGTTGTTTTTTATTTATTTTAAATATATACATATACGTAGGTTGCGCTCTTGTCCCGTGTTCCGGCCATTTTTACCGACAACACGACTGTTTTGTGAGTTGCGCACAGGACGTACCAACGGGGTTTGGTGGGGAAGCCCAGAGAGGGCGATGAGCTCTGAGGACGATGATTTCCGAGGGTGATACGGAAAACTCTCCCCCATGCGTTGGGCGGACGAACGGACGGGACACGCGGGAATCGGCGTCTCGTTTAACTACCTGCAGCCAGAGTTGACGCGATCGACACATGAAAACATATACCATGGGGTCCATACTGCACATATCATATACGTATTATATATAGGCTACACATCCGAAAGACACAAGCAAGTCCGATGGTGCTACTCGTAGTAATGTATGGGCATGGCGTTTTTGATGGGTAGGGGCTGTGGCTGGTGTGACGCCCCGGAGGTGAAAAAATAAATAAAACGCCCTCAGATCTTCTCTTCAAGATCTCCCCCTCAGATTCCTTTAGTGGTTGGTCTGGGATATACTGCCGACGGAAAACCTCTCTTTTTTTTCCTTTTTTCCATTCCATTTATTATATTCGCCCTTCTTTTCTCTCCTTCCTCGTCGTAACGCAGATCCGGGGTCACAAAGTAGGTTCTTCTCCCTCCTCCCCCACTATACGGTTCTTGCCTTGCATTGTTATCGCGAGAAGATTTCAGCAGTTTCTTCCCTCGTCAATTCTCGTCGAATTGTGCTTACCCACGCTGAGAGATAAAAACTCTTATTAATAGGAATAGTGGGTATTAATAGTAGCATACCTCAGGTGAGGAGTGTATTAGTAGGCAGTGATAGCCAGTAATAACCAGTGAGAAATGTTGCCTTGATTATGAGGCCAAAAAAGTGCACTACGCGTAGGTACCCGTACCATAGCGCACGTGTTGATACAACAACGATGATGGTTGGCGGCGCCGTCGCCCGTATGGCATCGCACGACCCCCGTGCTGTTTGTCCCCCCCACAAGAATTTTTTTACAAGGTCGGAGCCACAGCGCTTCTCTACGGCAGGAAAAGCACCACCACCACCACCACCACCAAGACCGCAAGATTCTGCTCCATTGTCCTCAGGCCGTTGCTGCTGCTACTACTACTACTACTACTACTGCTGTACAGTACCCGACAGTTGTTAAGAATCTCTTATTTTTGGCCAGACTGGAATTCTTGCGTTAACCCATTCATAACTGAAAAATAAATTATACACTAATTCCAAGTAATTTGTCCCCAAATATGTGGGATCAGTTCTTAAGGGGTCAAGACTGGGTGTGTTCCCCACTATTTTCAGTACCAAGAGGTCGCATTCTTATTTTTTCCCCCCCAAAAAAATCTCAGTCTCAAATTCTCAATTATCAGATTCTTAACATCTGTCGCGTACGTACTCGTACTTTGTTTTTCTTTGTTTTTCTTTTTTTTTCGTCCCATTTATTATCTTCGCCCTTCCTTTCTCTCTCCTCCCTAGTCGTAACTCAGATCCGGGGTCACAAAGTATAGGCTCCTCTCCCTCCTCCCCCACTACGGTTCTTGCCTTGCATGTTTATCGCGAGAAGACTTCAGCTTTTTCTTCCCTCGTCGAATTACTGTAAGGGGTATATAGAGCCCCACCAACAGTATATTATCTCTGCTGCTGGCTTGTGGCGTGCACAAGCGGAAGGGAGGGGGGCCCCCCCCCCCCCCCCCCCCGTCCTCCACGTGCCTCCACTAGACCCAGACAAACGGGGGGCGTCAATAATATAAGTCTTCGGGATAAGAAGAACATGGATAAAAAAACAAAACAGAAAGAGCCTTACTCTCAAGTGTGCCCGGCCGGCAGAGTCTGCCGGAAATATAAGTTCTGCATGGAACACACAGCTACTACTACTACTACTACTACCACTACTACTGCGGTATCGTCGTACGTAGCAACAACAACGAAAAAGGCGTTTTCCTTTGTGGCTCAGGTACGGAGTAGATATATACAGCGGTATCGAGTTGTTCCAAATATTTTGAGACAATAAGGAATGGTGCGTCGTACTTACACTTTATTAGTGGTCGAGTGGTCGGAAAAAAACGCGGGAGCTCGCTTTCTGTGCACCCCCTCAAACCAGAAAACCCGCTAGGCTATACCAGGTACCGGGTAGTAGACGCCGTCGTCCACAGCGAGCACCGGTTGGAACTCCTAATTCGGACGACAAGCAGGGCACGCCCGTCTATATGGGTGGCGGCGGCAGCGTCGGCTTATTATGGCATCACTTCCTTCCTCTAAGCGCGGCCATCGCGGGAGACGCTGGGTCAGTCACAATAACTACTGGAGCCCACCTGGCTCGGTCACACCAAAACAGTTTTTTTTTTTTTTCAACGATGAGTTCTCCATTGGTTGGTCGCTGTGTACTCGTATTTTTTTGTTGTGCGCGGCAAGATTCGCTCCGCCCCGTTGTACGAGTAGGGCAATCGCTGCAACACAGCACACCACACGCTTTTAACGAAACGAACGGGAACAGTATGATACGTAGTGGCCGCATGCTTTGGCGCACCAACTACGTACTGGTATGAAATATTATCAAAAGCCGCCAAGGAAATCCGCCATGAGAGGAAAAACGATCATACTCCATGCTATTAATAGGCTCGATTACTGAATAAATCGCCTCGCCAAAATCATCCAAACCACCAAATAAGTGAACATTTCGTAGTTACATAGTTGGTCTACGATCGCCACTAATGCTGCTGCTGCTGCTGCTGCTGCTGCTGCTGCTGCGACAAACGGCCACCGACCGCATGACTGCCGCCTGTATATACATATACACGTACACGCCGAAAAAACGAAACAGCCCCTAAACCCAAAACCTCAAAACGTCTTCTCTGCGTACGACGTGGACTCAAGGTTATCGACCGGTGTTCACGCCAGCTACCGCCTGCATTGCAGCCAGCTTCTTTCTCAGGGCCTGCTCGCTGTCCTCCAGAGCTGCCCTCGCGTCTCGTCTGGGCGTGAGGTACATGAGTGCACCCCTCTTAACATACACCTGTTTCGAGATCGTAACGCCGAGCAAGGTGATAAGATACTCACTCGACTTACTGTTTCGAGCACATCAATCAACAGGGTTAAACTTTGCGCATAGGTTTCCTTTTGTTTCCGTGGTTTCCTGCTTTCGGGAATGTTATGAGTGATCAACGTTGAAGCTCATGCTGCACATTTTTTTTTTTTTTTTTTTTCCATCCCCTTTATTATCTTCGCACTTCTGTCTCTCCCTCCCTAGTCGTAACTCAGATCCGGGGTCACAAAGTAGGCTCCTCTCCCTCCTCCCCCACTACGGTTCTTGCCTTCATTTTTATCGCGCAGAGGGTTCAGCCTTCCCAACGCTCGTCGACTTTCATCGAATTTTGTTAACTTGTCGGGTGGCAAAGATGATAATAATAATAATAATCAACATTGTAATACGCCTTTTGGCATAGACTACAGACGTACCGGGTATACATAGAAATTCCCTGCGGAAACAATTTAGTGTGATGCTGCGAGACCCTGCCCTCGTTTGGCACATTCACCGAAGCCTACGATACAAGGCCATTTTTTTTTTTAATCCATACAAATTCCAAGACATTAAATCGCTTTCACCTTAATATACGAGGCACACGATATTCAAGGCGGAAACCGGTGCGCCTCTGTCTGGGGTCTGGGGTGCGGGCAAAGTCAGAAGGAGGTTACAAAAAAAGCCTTCCAAACATCGGACAGATCATCTACAGATATGTAATCGCTGACAGATCATGATCTATCTATCTACAGATAGATCATCTAGATCCTAACATGCCGTTATGAGGCATTGTGCAGGATCTGTGCGTGTACGTACGTAGTGCAGATCCAAACCAGGAAGCATGTGCTACTTGTAGATCATGCAGATGATCCGGCTCCCACCCAGCAACATGGGCTATCATAGAGCGTACAGGGGGGGGTCTACTCGTAGCTCATGAAGAGGATCTATTAATAGCTCATGAAGTGGGAATGGGTGATCGCACAGCTATCCGCGGCTGGCTGTGTACTACAGAAAGGGAGCTACCTGGTATGATAGTAGTCATGTAGACTATACTATTAATAGCGCTGCTGATACATTGTTGCTGCTGCTGTTGCCGCTCCGTACGTACTCAGTGTTAGTGTTGGTGTATACACGGTGCGTGGAGCAAAGCTGGGAGAGCAAGCGGGGGACGCGCGACGATTTGCCTCGGCTGGTGTTCGTGCTCGAGTAGTGTATGTAGGGTACGGCAAACATGTGTACTACAGAATAAGAAGGCTGCTGAGTTGCATTCCACCCGGTTTACGTGGGGAGGCAGCGGGAGCTATTGGGACGACTGATAGTCTAACGGCTTACGGGCAGTGCACCGGCCGTGTACCGGCCGTGCCCATCGACTGGGTGGGGTGGTTTCTGGCACAGCAACAGCGGCCGTCCTCGTATCTTCGTTTGTACCATACCAGCTGACCATATACGTAGTCCGTTAGGTTGAAGAAGCTTGCAACCATTGTTCAACCGAGAGGTTATGCTTGCTGTATGCAATTACCACTCAAAGCGCAAGGCACGCGGCGAAACACCAAGACAAAACCCACCTCCCGCCGTTCTGGGAGATGGTCCACCTCGAACTTGGCGACTGAAGTCTCCTGTAGCTGAGAGCTCAGAGCCGCTACCTTGGACGAGGCATACCCACGCCTGCCCTCTTCCAAGCTGCTGGTACTGCTATCATTGCTCATCCTGTGTGTCCTGGCAGCGAGTTCAAGCTTGGACACACGTTTATAATTGTCGGCTGCGTATCGCGTTAGATGTGCTCTCGCCTGACGCTGCAACTTCTGTCGAACAAACGCCTTCTGTCAAACTACGAACCGCACACGTAACGCACTCACGCGCCGTACACCACGATGGCTACGCTGTACGGCGGCACGTTCCTGAGCCAAGATGTTAGCGAAAATTCCCTTTCAAAACACGCCAACGAATACCTTTGAACTCCACAACCTGTCTGCTGCAAGTAGGTTCAAACTATCGAAGAAAGCTCTTTGGTGCTGCTCTCGCGAGCTGAGACGTCCCCATGAGTCGTGCTATCACCCAGCCAGTCAATCAGGTGCGCTCGAGTGATGGTAGGTTGCCTCTTTCGCAAGCACAGCTAAACGGCGGCTGTACACGCTGCGAGTTGGCACATTGTGCTACGAGTAGCAGTACCACCACGAACCGGCCATGGATGGGAACATCAACAATGATAACACAGCAGCACTGACGGCAGTTCAACCTTGATAGCGAATGGATGAATGGATGCTGTACGCGTGCCCGTCGATGCTCTTGGTTTTTGTGCGTGGTTAACGAGCTGGCTGAGGTCCTCTTTTATTGTTGAAACGAAACGATAGCGTACGATGATACTTGCACTTTGTTGTACTTCGGTACGTACGTACATACAGCAGTACGTAGAGTTGCACCTGCGCTTTCTGGAAAAGAGCAAGCTGTCTACTGCCTCACAAGCTCTGGTACACGGGCACCTACATACCAGATACCGGTATGGAGTACGAGTACGAGTACTGCTGCAGTTGGTATGTTAACAGTTCGTAAAGCTTCGACATCTCTCGCTGCTGCATCCTCGCAGTACGAATACGAGTATAACAGAAGCTTGCCATATGATGGGTATCCGTATGCCAGGTATAACCACCCTGCTACTGGCTGTAGTTCTTGCTGTGTATTCGTGGCAATCTACGTACTGGTAACATTTTCTACACCACCACCGCCGTCCACCACCCCCGCCCCTGGTTTGACTACGAGTACAACAACAGCAGTATACCCGCACGAACACGTCCGGGCTAGTCCTGGTCATCATCCCATAACCCCTTGCTTCCCTCCCGCGTTCTTCGCAATTGTCGATTCCCCCATCCATCCATCCATCCATCCATCCATCCACCCATCCATCCGTGACAGGTGAGGCTGACAAATGTCGCCGTCGTTCGCCTGCACAAGACGGGCAAGCGGTTCGAGATCGCCTGCTACCGCAACAAGGTCGTCAACTGGCGCAACCGAGTCGAGACGGACATCGACGAGGTGCTGCAGATAGAGAGCGTCTTCGAGAACGTGTCCAAGGTGAGACAGAACAAAAAACAAACAAAAAACAAAACAAAAATGTGCCCCACTGGCTGACCGACCGACTGACTGAACAGAGGGCGAAAAGTGGACTACCGGTAAGCGCGTGTTCGATACCATCGGGTGCTTCTTCAAGAAGGTCGCTCGTACTGGTATCATACTTACGCGTATTCCTACCTCTGTTGTGATACAGCAACAGGATGTGTGTACGCCGGACTTGTTGACCGTTTTGTCTGTTTTGGACCAAGCATGACGACGACCGTTATATGGGGGTCGGCGGCGGTTGTAAAGACGTCCAGGCCGGCATCGGGAAGGATGCGTCACACCCCCACCAAGCACCCCTACCAACACCCCCCGTCGTCGTCGTACCGCGGCTCCCCCCCACCCCCCCCTCCCCACCTTCCGTGCTTGTCGGTATCAGCAGCAGTAGCTCCTCGCGCGACGATCACAAGAGCACCAACCTCCAACCTCAATATCCAGCAATATCTCTCAGAGCTGCTCAGAGGTTTATTTGTTTGTCTTGCCTTTTGGTTTGAATATACCGGTATGCATCTTTGAGCTCAGCTTGCCTCGCCTCGCCTCGGCTCGCACTGCCTTGCACCGCCTTGCCTTGGCTGGTCATCCCTCGCCCGAGCCGGGGGGCCGTGCGAACGGTTGACCCATCTATTTGCTTCGCTTCTGCCCCCCCCAGCACCCCACCCCCGCTCCCCCCTCCCTCCCTCCCTCCCTCCCCCGGTCTTGTTTTTTTTTTTCCCACAAGGGCATTCTGTCTAAGAACAAGGACCTCAAGAAGGCATTCGGGACTGAAAACCAATTGGAGGCGTGCAAGATCATCCTCGACAAGGGGGAGATGCAGGCGAGAGAGAGCAAGTGGCGAGAGGGGAGGGATTCCGAATGAGAGAAGCGCACAGTCGCGGCAGGCAGATACTGCTACGGTAGTCTACAGCTGCCGTATCGTTTCCAGGCCTCTCGTGTGAACACCGGAGGGAAGGGAAGGGGGGGGGGGGGGGGGGGGGGGGGGGGGGGGGGGGGGGGGGGGGGGGGGGGGGGGGGGGGGGAAGCCTTGTTGCGGTGCTGCGCTACATTGTTGTTGTGGAGTTGTTCCGGAGGCAAACATGCATCCCTTTTTCGACCGCATGCGACTTGGGGCGACTCTTCCACAGGGTGTGTACGAAGTAGGGATACAATGGTGAGGTTGATCAGGTCGGAGAGCACAGAAACAAACAAAGCAGCGTCCGCCGTGCCCATGTATTTACGCACACGCCCGAGAGAGGGAGACAGAGAGAGAGAGAGAGAGAGAGAGAGGAGTGGGGGGGGTCCAGAGAGAGAGAGAGAACGAGAGAGAGAGCGAAAGAGAGGCCGCGCGAGAGGGAGGGAGAGAGAGGCAGACAAACAGACAGACATACACAGAGGAAGGGAGGGAGGGAGCGGAGAGGCAGACAGACAGGGAGGCAGACAGAAAGAGAGAGAGAGAGAGAGCCACGAAGCAAAAATGGCAAGCAAGAATCCCCCCCTCCCTCCCCCGCCCTCCGTCCCCGCCCCCCGTCTCCGTCCCATCCCCCGTCCCTGTCTCCTGTCTTACCCCCTCCGCCCCTGACTCGCTGCGGCAGGTCTCGGACAAGGAGAGGCAAGTGGCGCTGGAAAGCGTTTTCCGAGACGTGGCGACGATTGTGTCGGAGAAGTGCGTCAACCCGGCCTCCAACCGCCCTTACACGGTGCGTACGTACGCACGCCGGCGCCTGCACTTCTTACTTTTTTATTATAAGCTGCGGAGGAGTGTCCAGTGAGACGTTTCTTTCTTGAGCTATAATATAACATACGTACTTTGAAGTATATATGTAAGAGTTTCATCTTGAGCTATTAATAGGCGTTTCATCCTGAGCCAGGCGCTTCATATTTTCGACCGAAGCGTTTCATCCTTCGATCTTTTGATTTTTTGTTTTTGTTAGCGAGGGCTGGCGTTTTTTTGTTCTGAACGAGTAAGCTAAGACCGAGAGAGTTTTGATATACGATGTATACATATATATTATATGATATTATGTTATGTTGTATTATATATACCAGCAATAAAAGAGCGTTTCGGCAGTGTGAGTGAGAGAGTGAGTGCAAGAGTGCGATTAGAAACGAAGCTCCTCGTAAAACACAAAAAACACACAAAAAAAAAAACTGCCCTGGTGGCTGATGTCAATCAATACCGGCGGCGGCGGCGGCGGCGGCGGCGGCGGCGGCGGCGGCGGCGGCGGTTGTGGTGGTGGTGGTGGCGGTCGCCGAGGATAAAGTCGGGGACGAGAGCCTGGTGGAAGCTTCCGACGCCGCGATGAAGGTATCAATAGTGGTATTGCAGCAACTCGTATGAATGATACTGGTATACCAGTGTTTTCGGTCGTCGGGATGACGGCAGGTTTTGGGCCGGGTCGTGAGGCTGGAAAGCAACCCCCCCCCCCCCCCCCCCCCGCCTCCACCACCTCTTGCAGCGTTTGCAGCGACAACAGCGTCGACAGTAACAGCCACAACAGCGGCGGCATACGGGACGTGGTGGGCGGGCGGGCGGGAGGGTGGACTGGCGTTGGTGACGTGTATATATATTTACACCCGTGCTGTTTTTTTCTTGTCAGGGCTTCTCCGAAATGAAGATGATGATGGCACACCCGTTTCTTCCTCCGTTTGGCTACTCGTACTGCTGCACCGCATATATTGCTGTGTGTATTTTGCGGGTCAATCGAGATTCCTGTTTTTAAAAAAAATGTCCTCTCCGCCTCTGCTACCCCAATCCGCACCACCGCCGCCTCTGTCGCCGCCACCGCCACCGGGCAGGTTTCCATGATAGAAAAGGCGATGCGTGACGTGCACTTCTCCGCGCACCCCACTCGCAGTGCCAAGCAGCAGGTCAGGCGGGTCTCACGCCCCCCCCCCCCCCCCCGTGGGTGTTTTTTTGTTTTTTTTTCGTAGAAGAGATGTCCTGAGCACGTATACTATTACGGCGGACCATATAGTAAATACTACCTACGGTAAACCCAAAAACATACTCAAGTATGTATTTATTTTTTATTAACAATAGTGGGTCCTATTGACTATGGTCCTCCGTAATATGATACCGGTGGTATGGTACTTGGTGTAGGCTGCAGGTTGTTGTTACTGTTGTTGTTGTTGTTGTTGTTGTTGTTGTTGTTGTTGTTGTTGTTGTTGTTGTTGTTGTGTTACTGTTGTTGTTGTTGTTGTTACTGTTGTTGCTGTTGCTACTACTGCTGTTGCTGCTGCTGCTGCTGTTGCTGTTGTTGCTTTTTCGGGGGAACATAGTAATTATAACCGAATACGGTGTGTAAACATGGGGGGATGTGTGTGTGGTTTTTGGGTCCATCGTGGGTGCTCCTTACTATCTTACTATCTTACATTAGCCCACCCCGGAATAGCGATTTTCGTTATATAGCGAGTTGTGGCCGGCTGCTTTCCATGCTGATCGACCAACCGAATGACCGATCCCATGAGTTGATTGGTTACCTTTGGTTCATATTTAGAATATATAATCGGTTGGTTGGGGTTGGCCTGTTGGTCGGTATGTTGATCGGTCTGTTGATGGACCCGAATGGCTGGTTTGGCAGGGGCTGAATTGTATCGGTCGCTGTATTTTGATAGGGTGTGCGTGCGCATTGATTTGACCGTTGATCACGCATTTTGACGTTGCAACTCCTGCTCGTACGGATAGGCGCTGGAAGTCATCAAAAAGCTGAAGGAGGTCATGCCCATTGACAGGGCCAAGATGAAGCTTCGGATCACCACCGAAGAAGGTACTTGTTTTTGTTGCGGCCTCTGCTTGCTTGCTTGCTTGCTTGCTTGCTTGCTTGCTTGCTTGCTTGCTTGCTTGCTTGCTTGCTTGCTTGCTTGCTTGCTTGCTTGCTTGCTTGCTTGCTTGCTTGCTTGC
Source organism: Saccharina japonica (assembly GCA_008828725.1). Classification (NCBI taxonomy): domain Eukaryota; class Phaeophyceae; order Laminariales; family Laminariaceae; genus Saccharina; species Saccharina japonica. Next base: position 9,539 of record MEHQ01000370.1, on the reverse strand, counting down.
TTGCTTGCTTGCTTGCTTGCTTGCTTGCTTGCTTGCTTGCTTGCTTGCTTGCTTGCTTGCTTGCTTGCTTGCTTGCTTGCTTGCTTGCTTGCTTGCTTGCTTGCTTGCTTGCTTGCTTGCTTGCTTGCTTGCTTGCTTGCTTGCTTGCTTGCTTGCTTGCTTGCTTGCTTGCTTGCTTGCTTGCTTGCTTGCTTGCTTGCTTGCTTGCTTGCTTGCTTGCTTGCTTGCTTGCTTGCTTGCTTGCTTGCTTGCTTGCTTGCTTGCTTGCTTGCTTGCTTGCTTGCTTGCTTGCTTGCTTGCTTGCTTGCTTGCTTGCTTGCTTGCTTGCTTGCTTGCTTGCTTGCTTGCTTGCTTGCTTGCTTGCTTGCTTGCTTGCTTGCTTGCTTGCTTGCTTGCTTGCTTGCTTGCTTGCTTGCTTGCTTGCTTGCTTGCTTGCTTGCTTGCTTGCTTGCTTGCTTGCTTGCTTGCTTGCTTGCTTGCTTGCTTGCTTGCTTGCTTGCTTGCTTGCTTGCTTGCTTGCTTGCTTGCTTGCTTGCTTGCTTGCTTGCTTGCTTGCTTGCTTGCTTGCTTGCTTGCTTGCTTGCTTGCTTGCTTGCTTGCTTGCTTGCTTGCTTGCTTGCTTGCTTGCTTGCTTGCTTGCTTGCTTGCTTGCTTGCTTGCTTGCTTGCTTGCTTGCTTGCTTGCTTGCTTGCTTGCTTGCTTGCTTGCTTGCTTGCTTGCTTGCTTGCTTGCTTGCTTGCTTGCTTGCTTGCTTGCTTGCTTGCTTGCTTGCTTGCTTGCTTGCTTGCTTGCTTGCTTGCTTGCTTGCTTGCTTGCTTGCTTGCTTGCTTGCTTGCTTGCTTGCTTGCTTGCTTGCTTGCTTGCTTGCTTGCTTGCTTGCTTGCTTGCTTGCTTGCTTGCTTGCTTGCTTGCTTGCTTGCTTGCTTGCTTGCTTGCTTGCTTGCTTGCTTGCTTGCTTGCTTGCTTGCTTGCTTGCTTGCTTGCTTGCTTGCTTGCTTGCTTGCTTGCTTGCTTGCTTGCTTGCTTGCTTGCTTGCTTGCTTGCTTGCTTGCTTGCTTGCTTGCTTGCTTGCTTGCTTGCTTGCTTGCTTGCTTGCTTGCTTGCTTGCTTGCTTGCTTGCTTGCTTGCTTGCTTGCTTGCTTGCTTGCTTGCTTGCTTGCTTGCTTGCTTGCTTGCTTGCTTGCTTGCTTGCTTGCTTGCTTGCTTGCTTGCTTGCTTGCTTGCTTGCTTGCTTGCTTGCTTGCTTGCTTGCTTGCTTGCTTGCTTGCTTGCTTGCTTGCTTGCTTGCTTGCTTGCTTGCTTGCTTGCTTGCTTGCTTGCTTGCTTGCTTGCTTGCTTGCTTGCTTGCTTGCTTGCTTGCTTGCTTGCTTGCTTGCTTGCTTGCTTGCTTGCTTGCTTGCTTGCTTGCTTGCTTGCTTGCTTGCTTGCTTGCTTGCTTGCTTGCTTGCTTGCTTGCTTGCTTGCTTGCTTGCTTGCTTGCTTGCTTGCTTGCTTGCTTGCTTGCTTGCTTGCTTGCTTGCTTGCTTGCTTGCTTGCTTGCTTGCTTGCTTGCTTGCTTGCTTGCTTGCTTGCTTGCTTGCTTGCTTGCTTGCTTGCTTGCTTGCTTGCTTGCTTGCTTGCTTGCTTGCTTGCTTGCTTGCTTGCTTGCTTGCTTGCTTGCTTGCTTGCTTGCTCTGGCTCGCTCGCTCGCTCGCTCGCTCGCTCGCTCGCGTGCTTGCTTGCTCGCTTGCGTACTGACTGTGTGCATGATTTCTACCCTTGGCTCTTGCCTTTTGCCAAGGACTCTCTCCTTCGCTCACGTACTTGCCTACAGCACATCTTCCCTATATCTGCCCACACCTTTTCCCTACAACAGTTTCCCGCTACGTACCTCAACATTTTCCCAACCTTGCTTGGCCTTAAACCCTTTTTTTCGACTGAAAATAAGTATCCCAGACCAATCCCAACTTTTGCGGGGGACCATAGTAATCAGGACTAAATATGCTTCGTAAAAATACTGGAATAAATAGGTTTTGTGTATGGTATGGTTCCTGAATACTATGGTACCACGTAATATTACCAGTATGCCCTCAAATACGAGGAAAGTGTTTGAGAGGGGTTTTAATCCTCCCCCTTACCTTTGCCTGTCTCCGAAATAGACCCGGCGCCGCTCAAGGAAGCCCTGGGAGAGCTCGGAGTGGAGAGCTTCGAAAGCGGGGGAGAAGGGGGCGGTGCCGGCAGCGGGGGTCAGGCTCTAGACTTCCTGATTGACCCGGGCATGTACAGGGACGTGGAGGAGGCAGTGAGGACTGTGGCAGAGTGAGCACGTGCTTTCTTGGAGTGGGGTGGGGTTGTTTTCGTGTGTGACTGTTCTCTTGTTCTTCTTCTTTTCTCCTTATGTACGCGCAACGTTTTTTTAGTTGTTTTTGTATGTTTTCGGTATTTTTTTGTTTGGGTCTAATACATACGTATGATATGATACTCAGTATTTGTTTTTGTTTTTTTTCCAACTTTTTTAATATGTTTTTTTTTTTTCGCTTGCATTGGGTTTCACTTGCTTTTCGACGGTATCCTGATTTTTCCTTCATTTTAGCTTTTATTCATTACCAGGGGGTGTCATTTTTTGTTTCTTCTCGCTGGCTTTCGTTCAGCTCAATTCGTACTTTCGTCTTACATTTGAGGTACCAAATACGTACGTCCGTACGTACGAAGACAGACATATTTTGTTTACATTTTCTTTCCAGCCATTTTAATTATCTGTTTGACTTTTTTCCCCCTTTACCTCTCCTGCCTGGCAGGGGTGGCCGTTGCTCGCTGGAGGTTCTCCAGCTATCGGTGCAGCAGGAGGGGGAGGCCGACATGGACGTGGAGCTGCTGAGGAAAGGGCTGCTGGCGGTCAAGCTCAAGGGGGAGGAGGAGGTCAGAGGGAAGAAAGCTCGCGCCGGGAAAGGCGACGACGCGGAGGGTGTGGCAGAGGGAGACCTCATGATGCCCGGTAGGTCTTCGTTTTATTTCAATCAAGCGCGTATATCTAAATATTTTACTACGACCCGCCTAAAAGAAAAACATTTGGGGATAATATGGCATGCCTTGCTTGTGAGATGTTGAATGCCGGACATCCTGACTATGAAAATGTAAAGCCCGAGACTTTTTTTTGTTTTTGTTCATAATTATTTTTTCAAACGTCTGTCTGGAGATAACCCCAATCGGAAAACGCCGACGTTGCCGGCGTTGTATATAGGGATACGAGGGTCCATGGTCATACGACTACGGACATGCATGACATAAGCGCCCCCCCCCGCCCACCTGTAAAACACGCCTCTCACTGCGTGAGCTAGACAACCAGAGTACCGTTTTTTCTTTTGGCGGTCACCAAGGCTGGCGGTCGAGTTAGATCATTTGTGCGGGGTGGAGAACCTTTGCTCCGCATCAGGGGAATGATCGTATCACGTGGTGTGTATATGGTAAGGCACCCAAGAGGCAGTTACATAGGGCTCCCATTGCTGTCTCAGGAAGTGGCCACACCAGAAATTAAATTAACTCATTGAAGCTGTCATTCATATGCAAGTCCGCCTTACAAGCGGTTCTTAGTAGGATGCAGCTCACCCTTCATGCGACTCGCCCAACGCCTTACGGCGCTTCGCGCTTGGTGCTCTGTAGCAATGTCTGCCTGGTCGGTGAAAACCCGACATGCTCAGTCCCGGCATTGTAGGGATGCGAGGGTCTATGGTCATATACGACTACGGCCATGCATGGGAATGAAGTACACCCCCCGCGCCCCCGCCCACCCCCCGCTATGATCATACGACTACGGCCATGCATGAATATGAAGTACCCCCCCCCACCCCGCTGCGCTTTCACCCCCCCCCCTCCACTGGGAATGTACCCACTTAAGACAAATAGAGACGTGCGTACGTAGTTGAAATGGCAATATAAAGTAAAGACATGCGCAAATAAAGGTTGCCAGCCATAGCCGATAAAGCTGTATGGCAAAAGTAACCAAAGGGCGAGCTGGATAAGGTGGGATAGCGTAGTCGAGAAAGTATGGAAGGAAATAGGAAACACAAAAGAGACGCTGGCCATAGAGAAATTTAGCGGATACAAGACAGAAGTTGAAAGAAGGATAGAAAGAAGGAAAGGCTAGCACTGAGAAAGAAGGTGGAAGGGAAGAACACTTAGAGATGTACGGGGGGTTGAGAGAAGGAATAGGAATGAAAAGGTATCTGCACGGCCCAATGGACTTCGCGAAAAAGCTGAAACTGCGATTTCGTGTAGGGGACCTGGACCTGCCAGAAAGAACAAGGAGGTATACCAGTAGCCGGGAGGAGGAGGAAGTAGAGGCCACAGATGTGCCCATTGTGGCAAAGCCATAGAGAGTAGAGTTCACATAGTGGGAGAATGTGAAAGGTACAGAGGAGGAAAGGGATGTGCTAGAGGAGATGAGGAAAATAGACAGTGTGACATGGAGCAGTTTGGTAACACTAAATAGTAGCGATAAAACGATCGCTATCTTAGGAGATAGATGGTGGCCACAGGCGGGATGAAGCAGGAAGGGGATAAGATTAGCAAAAGGTTTCTCTGTATATATGGAAACAACGTAATGAGCGCCCAAGTGTTGGAGGTGTCTCTATTAGGAGTAGGAAACGGTGCTCCGTCTCGAAAGGGATGCGTGGTCAAGGTCAAATGACTAAGGCAAGCAACAAATGAGTACCCCCCCCCCCCCCCCCCTCCACTCCCACCCCAACCCCTTCTTCTTCTCTCCCTCCCGCCGCTCCCCGCGCCCCCTCCCCCTTCCCTCCTCCCAACTTTCTCGAACGCCCACAATGGGTTTCTCACGCGCGGTTTCAACTTTAAAAAAAACAGCGGCGGGGAAGCGAGGCAAAGCGAAAGGGCGGATAGGGCGTGACTCTGACTACGACGCCAACGATGGCAGCGCGGGGGGCGCGCAGCAAGGCGGCGCTGTCAGGGCGCGGGGAGAGGGGATGGGCGCGGGGGAAAGCGGCGTCGGGAAGCGGGGCGGGAGGAAGTCGAAGGGGGCCCGGCGGCGGGAGAAGGAGGACGCGGCGGAGCGGGAGGCCCGACAGCAGGTGCGATAATAAAGCGCACGCTTTGAACGCGAGGGGTTTGCCACCGTCGCCGCCGCCGCTGCCACCGCCTGATGCGTTTGTGTGTGGGTGTGTGTGTGTGTGTTTTTTTTTTTCTTGCGCGTCTACTGCTGGTGCTGGTGCTGCTGCTGCTGCTGCTGCCGATACCATGTGTTTTTTTTTTCTTGCGATGCTGCTGCCACTGCTGCTGCTGCTACTGCTGCCGATACCGTCTGTTTTTTTCCGTGTGTTTTGTGTTTTTGCGATGCTGCTGTTTCTGCTTCTGCTGCTTGTGCTGCCGATACCGTCTGTTTTTTGTTGTTGTTTTGTTTGTCTTGCGATGCTACTGCGAGTGCTGCTGCTGCTGCTGCTGCTGCTGGTCCGTCTCTCGTGACAGTGGCGGAGTCAAGTGACCCTTTTGTCGGTTGGTTGGTTGGTTGGTTGGTTGAAGGGTCGTTTTGTTTTTTCCGTGTGTACTGGTGCTAAAATGGTCGTTCAATACTGCTGCAATTCCAACTACTGCTGTATTTTGTTTTTTGTCCTTGGCACGCGTGCGCGGTTTCGAAGAGGTTGAAAAGGCGCGGGACGTTTTGTTGTCGGAGTGTGGGTTTGTTTGTGTCTTATTTTTCGTCAGGTTGTGGGCCTCACGCGTGGCACATGGCAAGTTTTCTAATCTATCGTATGGAGGCTGGGGGCTGGGGGTCGGCAAGCAACCAGATAAAATGACTCCCCAAGTACTTCTTTATAACCGCCGCTGTGCGCGCTTTACGCCCCCCCACACCCACACCCACGCCCAGTGTCCCGTCTTGATAATTCGCCCTCCGAAGACAAACGTAAACTTTCATTAGTCGATAATAATTCAAGACATTCAATTAGTTTTCGCCTACGAGACACACGATGGGTAGTAAGTATAATATGACGGAGAAAGCGGGTAAGGGCCCCAGCCACATTTACGATGAAGTATGCACCAGGCATGTACGTATGTACCAAGTAGTTCGTATTGTTGGTATAGTTGGTATGGTTAATATAGTTGGTATAGTTGGTATGGTTGATATAGTTGATATAGTTGGTATAGTTGGTATGGTTGATATATGTATAGTTATGCTTGTGAAATTTTCGCACTTTTCGCAACTTTTCTCTCCCCGCGAGCGCTTTTCGGCAAAACGCTAAGTACCCCGACACGGGAGGCCCGGCCGGACACATTGGTCGAGGTTTGGGCTCGATCCGAGCTCTGTGGCTCGCGTGGCGGGCGCTCGAAGTTTTTTTTCCCGCGGGAGTGTATAAGCCAATTTCCCTGGTTTCTCTGCGTGAGGCTTTTTTTTGTACGTAAGTGCCAGTAAATAATACGTGATGTCCTGTTGTTTGCCCTGATTTCACGAGCTGGTCATGCGCACACACAGGAGAGCGCAGACATATCGGTATACCACAGACAGGTAGAAACAGAACATGCAGAGAGCACAACGTTACTACTCTGCATAA
>MEHQ01002895.1:174719-227873 GCA_008828725.1 Saccharina japonica | reverse complement strand
GCCGTAGTCGTATGACCATAGACCCTCGCATCCCTACAACACTACTGGTATGACGGGGGACCACAGTAAATAGGACCAAATACGGTTAGTAAAAATAGTTAAATCTAGAGATGTTTGTGTCAGCCGTAGGTCCTATTTACTATGGTCCCCCGTTATCGTAGGTGGTTTTTGTGTATGACAAGTATGACAACTAGGGCAAGGGGGTGGGAATGTCCGAATACCCCGCAACTTCACTTGAGAGGTGAGAGTATAACAACGGCACCTTGGGCAAAACAAAGCAAAGAAGTATTTTACGAGTACCAGTACTGCTCTATGTATATTGAAAAATAAATAAAAAACAACAGCTGTGACGAGGGTGGTCGAAAAATTATTTTTCGACACCTCACCGAATTTTTTGTTCGTTAGGGGGGGGGGGTTACTCAAACCAAGTGAAAAAAATGAAAAAAAAGAAAACAAGGTTTTTGTTTTTCCCATTTTCTTATTTCACCATGTGATCACAACGGTTGCAACGGTTTTCTATTCCGACCTCTGGGGGTGTGGTGTGTCGTTTTCTCTTTTTCTGGACGCCCCTGGCTGTGAGCTCGAGGATTTCGTCGAAACTCATATACCGCACCTGGTATAATATGTACGTACGTACAAAACCCAGAGGAAATTAAGCAGTACCTGGTACGCAAAGCAACAAAAGAACAGAATACAAAAAAAGAACTATCACGGGGGACCATACATAGATACATAGTAACTAGGACCAAATATTGTTCGTAAAAATAGCGAAACAGATACCTGGGAGATTGTTGAGTGTACCGTATTTTTTACCAGGTATTTACTATGGTCCCCCGTATTATTTACTCGTACCGACCTCTAAAAATAAAAATAAAAACCATATGTATTCGTATCCTTCACGAGGAACGCAAAACACCAGCTATCGACGCATCACGCAGCTTGCAAAGCTGAGGATAACAACAACAACAACAACAACAACAAAACACAGCAGTACAAAATACCAAAAACTCCGTACACTACTAATAAAACATCCGACTAATACTACTTTTCTTGGAAAACTGTGTACGAGTACGTAGTAAAATGGGCCATAGAGCCCCCCGAGCCCCGAGCACCGAACCGACCCATAGCACCGGCATCGACATGGCTGCCCTCGGGTCGAGCTCCCGAGTACGCGCCTGAGGCACTGTACTGAATCTCCGACAACTCTAACGAGGCCAGCGAAAGGGCGAACAGGTCCTTCGCACCGGCAAAAAAAAAAACCCCGAACAACCGAAACCCCGGCCACTCATAAGCAAACCAACACCCCCCCCCCCAAAACTCCCACCAACCCCCCCACAACCACCACCACCACCACCACCACCACTACCACCCTCCCTCCCCCACCACAACCATCCGCCGCCACCACGACCACCACCACCACTCACCTTAAAGCTAACGCAGATCACTTCGAGCGTCTTGAGCGCAAGGCCCTTCAGTTCCCGGCTCTCGTAGTAGGGCAGAGCGCACAAGAAGAACGACAGGGCGTGGAACCTCGTCTCCAGCTCGCCGTAGTTGAGGGGGTGGTTGCTGTACAGCCCCAGCACGGCCTCCAGCAGGCGGAGCCTGAACTCGTCCGCGGTCGCCACGTCCGCCGCCATCTCCCCCGCCCCGACCGACATCCTCGACATCCTCTCGAACCCCCTCCTTCTCGTCGCCCCCTCCCCGCCCCCGCTACCGCCACCCTCGGTCGATGCAAAACCCTCCCCCATGTCTCCGTCCATCATGTCTTCCTCGTCCTCCGTTCCGGAGGACCCGATCGACAGCAGCACGGGGGCCGAGTCGGGAAACATCCCGTGCTCTCGCGACCACCTGTCCAGGCGCATTGCCACCGCCCTCTCCGCGACCATGACCACGGCGTCCTCGGGGTCAAGGCCCTGGTCCGTCAGCCCGTGCCCCCCGGCAAGGCAAGACAGCTCGCACGTGCCGGAGGAGACACGCCCGGCTACCCCCTAGATGTGCGCGCGCGTCCGCCGGAAACAATGGGAGAGAGGGGGGGGGGGGGGGGGGTGTACTCATGTCGTGCATGGCCGTAGTCGTGCGACCATAGACCCTCGCATCCCTATAATGCCGGGACGGGGCACGTTGGGTTTTCACCAACCAGACATTGCTTGCACCAAGCACGAAGCGCCTTGAGGAGTCGGGCGAGTCGCATGACGGGCGAGCTGCATCCTACTAAGCCGGTAGAGGGGGGGTCACTGCGTTTTGCGGCTGGATCTGTCGGCGGGCGAAGACAAGCCTGCCTGTTTATAGGCTATCCACAAGAAGCTATAGCTCTGTCAATACTGCCGTACGGGAGCGCACGGCCGGAGAGAGGGTGGCCTCCCCGGAACGGCCGGAAGCAGCGCCAGCATACGAGCAGCTTTCCCGCACAGAACCATTAGGCATGTACCGGTGCGTAGTATATTTAGCCGTAACTTAAGGTAGTAACCAACCTGCTATAACCCGAAATCAGCTAATAACGCCGATGTACCCCACTGGTAAATACACGGAAAACCGGCGATGGATACCTGTCACCCCCGGGGTTTCCACGCCAGATAGTGCACAGAAAAAGTCCACAATGCGCACGGCTCAATAAATAGCGTGAACCAGGTGCATATCAGCCTCGTACATACATTCCTGGAACCAGGAATTAATATGTATACGAGGTATTTCTGGGTGATGATATCATCGCACTTTTTTTTTTTCCCATCCCTTTTATTCTCTACGTCCTTTGCTCTCTCCTCCCTAGTCGTAACTCAGAACCAGCGTCACAAAGTAGGCTCCTCTCCCTCCCCCCCCACCACGGTTCGTGCCTTGCATTTTTATCGCGAGAAAACTTCAGCCCTTTCTTCCCTCGTCGACTCACATCGAATTGTGCCTACCCACGCTACTACAGGCAGTAGGCGCTCTCAGCAGTTGTTTCCGTTTTTTATTTTTTTATTTTGCAAATAAACTCAAAAGCCCGACCCACGTGAGATTCGAACCCCGGAAACCAACTCTTAGAAGCATTCGAGCGTACCACTAGATCATCGGGGCGACCGGCACTAGGTGCGAATAAAAGCCAATATACATGTCACGCATACTCGTATAGTCTATACTCTATACCAGTACGAAAAAAAACGGGTGGGCCCATGTTAGATCAGAACCCACGATGGAGCAAAAAAAACATGTTATCCCCCGATGTTTTGACACCACATTAGGTTCTGATTACCATGTTTCCCCATAAAAGAACCAGGAATATACGTGTCCGTAGTATGTACGAGTATTCGCTGCGACAACATTTGCTCTACCAAACTGGTGATGTTTCTTCAATTGTTGCTGTTGTATCATATTTTATCATACGAGTATGCAAGCTGGAAGCTATCCTCTACCAGGTACATCGTTGTCTACAGAACCGGACCTTTGTTCGTTCGGAACACGCACGGCAGGGGGGGGGGGGGGGGTACAAACTGCGCACTTCCCTCGGCTTATGAAGCATGCAGGCATGCGTATTGCAAGCATATGCATTGCAAGCATGCACTCATATGTATTGCAGGCATGCAGGCATATCTATTGCGAGCATGTGAATTGCAAGCATGTGAATTGCAAGCATGCAAGCATGCAAGCATGCAAGCATATGGAAGCATATGGAAGCACAGGCACGCAAGAGCACGCAAGAGAAAGCAAGCGAGCAAGAGCACACGAGATCATGCAAAAGCACGCAAGAGCAGGCACGAGAAAAGCAATCAAGACCATACCAGGTACATATACCTAGGTTTGCACGCTCGAGCATGCAACAAGAGCATCATGCACGAGCATGCAAGCCTACCATACTCCCCTTGACAAACACATCCCACGTTTTGGGGGCACAAAACCACCCCGAATTATACAGCAGTGGGGGCTATTTTTCCAGCGCAGCCAGCAGAGACCACGCTTTGCATGCCGGCAAGCAAACACCACACAAGAGCACCCAAACATTCAAGCGAGCGAAACAACCCGCACGAGCATGCAAGCAAACACCACACAAGAGCACGCAAGCATCCAAGCAAGCAAAACAACCTTCACCACGAGTATCACATGCACAAGTCACACCTGCAAGCAGACGGCCTCAACCGGCGGGGTGCACTCGGCCAAGAGCGACTGGATGATGCCAAACGCGCTCGGGTTGCCGGCCACCAGCTCCGACACCTCGGGCCGCGCCCCTCCCCCCGCGCACCCCGCGAGAGCCGACTGGTCAACGCCTCCGGCCGACATCGCGGAAACCAACAAGCATACCTGTGTGTGTTTTCCACAAACATCAACCATGGATGGGCAGCGAAAAAACGAAAGAAAAAACATGCTTGTTAAAAGGCAGCAGAAAAGTCATACCAGGCCGTAGATACAGCATGGGCCTGATACCAAGAAACGCCTAATACGAGCAAAGACGCGTGCTACGATATAGGAGGTACTACTGTACCTTTTTTTGGCTGATTTTTTTTTCTGATAATCGGGCTGCTTAGGGCCCATATTAACGAGTATAAAATAAATCCAATTTGGAAAAATAAAAAATAAAATAAAAAATCGCTTTTCATTGGTCAACACACGCACCAGCACCCCCCAATATCCCAATCTTTGGTGCTGGGGCGCGTGTTGACCAATGAAAAGCGGATTTGATTTTTTTTTTTTTTCCAAATTGATTGATTTTTTTCTTCGTTAAAACGGGCCCTTAACCCAAATTTGTCGGTCTTTCATTCTTGCGTTGAAACGTTTTTTTCTATTGTATAGTTAGGCCACGATATTGTTAATCGGGTACGTAGCACTTTTCTTTCCCTCCATAACCAGTTTCTAGACTACTGCAGGTATAGAGGTCCTCAAGTGACAACCACCCTCAGAAGGCAAAAGCTTATTAAAACAGTGCGCCTCTCGTACCGTATATACATAGCATACGTCCAAAGCCTTAGAACCCCATAGGGGCGCTAAACACCCACGTAACATGAGCAAAAGCCTTAGGGACCTCATGGGGACACCATCCGCGAAAAAAGCTTTGAGCACACGGCTACAGCAGTACGTATTACATTATACCTGGTAGGGGTTAGTGGCAAAGAGCTCGCCGCTAAGCTCGACTCCTGAATCCAACCTTTCTTAACGCCGCTCCAGTAAGTGAGCCCCACTGCTGTTGTGTTTTAGATTCGTTTTCATAGGTGTGGGCCTATACTACTACTACTACTACTACTACTACTACTACTACTACTACTACTACCGTACCTGTGACGGTGATATTTATGTAGCAACTCGCGAAAAAATGTGTTTTGAAACTGTCGTCAACTTTGTCTACGTTGGATCCTGGTCGGTCGGTCGGTCGGTCGCTTCAACCATCTCAAAAAAGGGTTTCCAATAATTTTCAGTGCTGTTCACGATTCGGGTAAAACGAAAAACCAAGCGGGCCGGGCCGGGCCGGGCCGGGCCGGGCCGGGTTGGGTCGGGTCGGGTCGGGTAACGGTGACCGGCTCCGATCCGTGAGAATTTGAAAACCTCCTGACCCGACCCGACCCGACGCGACCCGAGAGATTTAGAAAACCTCCTGATCCAACCCGCGGGTCGGTATCGTGACTATCTTGGAGAACTACAGTAGTATATCTACGATCATGGAGAACTATTTTTTTGGAGCCGTGTACGTTGGGAACTAGCAATCGCTCGAAAAAAAAAATAATCAAGGGGGCTGTCGGTTTAATCGGACAAGACAGCTATGGTTGGATTGGCCAGTAAAAATACATACAAACCAGCGGGTTGCTTTGCTGGCGGGACAGGACAGCAATGGCTGGGTTGAGCAGTAGAAATACCTAAACGAGACAGGTTGGGTTACCTGCTGTCTGTAGGCGAGGAAACGCGGACCCGCAAAGACAACGGCGGCTGCTACTGCTGATCCTGCTTTTTGTCTGTCTGTCTGTCTGCCTGTCTGTCTGTCTGTCTGTCTGTCTGTCTGTCTGTCTGCCTGCCTGCCCGTCCGTCGCCCGTTCGTCGCCTGTCTGTCTGTGTGCCTGTCTGTCTGTCTGCCTGTCTGTCTCTGTCTGTCTCTGTCTGTCCCTCTGTCCCTCTCTCTGTTTGTTCGTCTGTCTGTCTATCTGTCTGTCGTCTACCTACCTACCTGCCTGCCTGTCTGTCTGCCTCTCTATCTATCTGTCTGTCTGTCAATGCGCCAAAGGCTGTTCGTTTCTCGGGGACCATGCGATGCAACACCGAGACAGCAACAAGCGCGCGTACACAACAAACCTCGGGCGGGCCTTTTTCGACAGCCAAAACCTTGAACTAAAAAACAAAGAGAGACAAAAATAACGGCCACCGATACTTATAACGCAACCATCATCGAGTCAGAAGCGTTACCGACAACGGCTCGGCACCCTCTTACGCAGCACACACTGCCAACAATCATCCAGTCCACAAAAACCACCTATTACGGGGTGGGCTAATGATGCCATAGTAAATAGGACCTACGGTACACACTAAAACCTATATGTTTCCCTATTTTTACTACCAATATTTGGTCCTATTTACTATGGTCCTCGGTAATGCGGGATATAGGGTGGTTCCAGGAGTGCGACCTCTCCCATTGTCCATTGTCACCCTCCGCCTTAACTAACTAACAACAAGTCCATTCCACATTTAATACCAGGTACAGTACCTGGTAATACGAGGGGCCATAGTAATGACGAACGAATGTGGTCGGAAAGCATAGGGGGATACGTGATTTTCTGTTTCATCATGGCTTCTGATTGCTCTTCTTACTACAATAATAGTCAACCATGGCATCAGTCAACCAATGGCATCAGCCGCCCCCGTCGATTTACTAAATTGGACATAAAAATATCGCACGATTATTGCAAGCAGTACTATTAATACTATTACCGTATACTGTAAAAACAACATAAGAAGATAACACACCACCTCTGGGACGATATTTCCGAGCCGGTCTTCTACACAAACAACAGACGGGCACCAAAATATGTGATTCATTCATAATAAGACACATGTCAAGCAAGGCAAAACGTGCGCTGTCAAGGGTGTGTAGGGCCAGGTGTCCACACTAAAACCTATTACGGAGGACCATAATAAATAGGATCTACGGTAAACACAAAAACCTACAATTTTCCCATTTTTGACTACAATAACAATATTTGGTCCTATTACTATGGTCCCCAGTGATAGTAGTTTGGCGGCAAGTCAAGGCGTGCCGTCATGTCAAAAAGGGGTGAGAGTGCTGCTGTCTCATGACATCTTCGGCGGGCACACGCAACCAGAAAGGTTGGCTTAAGGTAAGGTCTCGACGAGACCTCTCCATAGACGCATGTTTGCACCTCTCTATGTTGAGAAAAACCGCAGAAAATTCGCCCCAGGGGGGTGTGCTATCTTACCACCCGGTGTGATAAAGGCGGTGCATTATTACGGGGGACTATATGGTAATCAGGACCTATCACACACACAAAAAGCTATACATTCCAGTAATTTTTCGGAGCATATTTGGTCCTGAATACTATGTTCCCGCGTAAAATAGCAACACTAATGGAAGGGTTTTCCGGCGCTCGGCCTCATTATGAATAAATGTACCAGTACTGTACTGTAGAGTCGTGCATACACGCCGATATAGCAAGCAATTCCCCACGAAATACTCCATTATCAACAGGCGAATGTAGGGAAAAGGTATACAAAATCCTGTGTATATGCTAAGCGTGAACTTTCGTATCGTCTTTCACGCACGTCAGGAGATTACGTACAGGAAAAAAGGTATCCCATACGTACTCGTACCCTGTGTAAAAAGCCTGGACAGTTTAGGAAATCATAGCCCAAGTATTACGTAAATATGTGCTGAAAAAAAAACTATGATTATGTGCGTGCCTGGTATCAAACATGTCTTCCCAAAACGTCTGGAGAATGTAGGGGAAAAGTACCCCAAGTATCCTGTGTGCTAAAAAAAAACTACTGTATGCACAAACCTACTAGTGGTATCATATAAACCGCCTTTCCAACACGTCTGGAAAAGGTATCCACCTACCGTACGGAGACTACCCTGCGTGTTTAGTACCCCTCGTGTCCTGCACCAGTACAAAACTTCTATTTGGAGAAAACAATACTCCGAAGTACATATATACATACGTATCGTCTTCCCGAATAACCATCCCATCACCTGCTCGAGCATAGCGGGGAGGTGGTCCACCGAGCTCTTGCGAACCATGTACCCCACCGTCTCGTACCCGCCCGCGGCTTCGAAGTCCTGGACGAACGCCGGGACGAAACGGCTGGCGCACCGGACCGTGCTGACCGTCGCCCTCAGCGCCGCCAGCCACAGCCCCTGGGCCTCCGCGGCGTCGCCGATCAGCTCCGTCGAAGGGGGTTCGCTTTCGGTGTTGCCCCCCGCCCCACGCTTTGGTGATCGCTTGCGCATGCCTGTGGAATGTTCGATAGAGGGGAGGGGAGGGGAGGGGAGGGGAGGGGAGGAGAGGGGTCGCATCGATGAAAGATCGGTTGCCCACGGTATACCATACCGCTTTATCTGTGCGCCGGCGGTAGATGAGTGCAGAGACTCATTCGGGCGCGCGATGTGATTTCCGTTGCCCCGAGGGTGCGACGTAAGATGGTTGCATGGGGTGGAAGTGGGACAAGGCCCTACCCGTACGTGGTGCCAACATTCTAGCCGCGCAGAGGGTCGTTTACTTCCCGCGGCAAGGTCAGATCACGTTCGTCCCAGAACGCGGCCAACTACGGAAAAAAAACGTAAATAGAGGAACCGCGCTTTTCTTCATGTGCTGAAACGCGCAACAGCCGGAGAAGGGAGCGCTCGCTCGCTCGACTGGACGCCACACCGAAGAACAACAAAAAAAAGCCATCACACAAACGACAGCCGAAGCGAAAGGCCTTCCTCCTATTCGCAACTCCTAACCACACGTCGAGCCGACAGGAGGGGTGTGCACGACACAGACGAAGAGAGAGAGAAAAATCAAAGGGGGAAAATAAAGAGACAAGACAGAGAGAGGGATGGCCCTTTGCGAGTCTGAGGAAGACACCACGAGAAAACACCCAGCGGCCGTGACGCCAGATCAAGGCCTTCGACAGCTCACAGCCGAAACAACCTCTGCCCACCCGGCCCACAGCGCGAGTCCCCACGAACGCAACGAGCAAAACACGAAACAGTTCCCATCGCGCCCACCCAGACCTTACACCCGGGCTCGGCGGGGACGAGCAGAGAGGGACACACAAACACAAAACGCACATCCGGATAACCGTATATATGTATATATACAACCGGGTTCGTCCCGGGTCGCACCTTTGCTGACGGGAGAAACGGATCTCGGGCCGTAACCGCGGGCCGTCTTCTTGGGGGCGACCGGCGACTTCGAAACCGTCCCGTCCAGCCCACACAGGTGCCGCATCTCCCCCACGACATCTAACATCGCCTGAGGAGAGATATACATACACATAAGAATATGATAGGTGGAGCAGAGAGCAACAACAAAAAAAGGAGAGAGTGGGATGAAGGTGTGAAGGTTCCATTCGTCGTCACAGATCACGATATATCTATCTATCTATCTATCTATCTATCTATCCATCTATCTACCTGTCTATATATCTACCTGTCTACCTATCTATTTATCTATCTATTTATCTGTCTACATATCTACCTATTTATCTGTCTACCTATCCATCTATCTATTCGTATGTATCTATCTATGTATCTATGTATCTATCTATGTATCTATGTGTATATCTATGTATCTACCTATGCATCTATCTATGAATCTATTTATGTATCTATGTATCTATGTATATGTATCTATGTACGGTAGATCATCTAGATCCTGACCTGCAATCAACATGTGTTGTGCAAGCATCTGCACAGCAGTCTGTACAGGTCCAACCCAGGTGTCAACGCACTAGATAATGCAGATTGTGCGGCTCCCCACCCCGCGACAATGAGTTAGACCATACAGATCATATATATCATACAGATCATACAGATCATACAGATCATACAGATCATCTGCCCTGAAATACCAAGTACAACTCTGTCCCGAAATATAAGCGCCGTTTTAATTAAATGTTGATGTATATGTGCCAATATTTCGGGGCAGAGCAAGACAGAGTGGTATCTACTGTAGATGATGCTGAACAAGTGGGAATCGACGATCTGCTCGAGAGGTGTGGAAGGTGCCTGTCAGTTGACGACGTGTGCAAAAAAAATGTCAAGAGGCACGGCTGCCTGCTGTAATTTTTGCGGGAAGGACACGAGGGAGGGTGTACAAAAAATGCGACTCTCTGCAGGCACGAGGGAGGGACGACGACGCAAGATGTTACACGAACGAGTGAAACACCAAATACCGAAAAAAACCCCGACAAAACGGGGTCCGAAAAACACAAAAAAACGCGCCAAAAATAGATATAAAACACGCGATACCCGACCGTTCAAACAAACAGAAACATAAGTATTATGAGTACATACGTGAACGATTTGAACAGGAGCGCGCGGTGAAAGATTGCAGTCGTAGATTGCACAACAAACGTGCCACCAACCATCGAACGCACCGAGCCTATATCTAAAAAGGGCGCGCTTCGTCAACTTACCGAGCACATACTCGTACATACACACAACTCCGCCCCTACGCACGTAAAAACATATCCTCCAATAAAAAGCAGAAAACGTACTGGTACCAGGTACGTATATGTGTACCAGTACGTACCAGAAGATGACACTAAAACAACAACAGCAAAACCAAGCACAGCAGTAGTAGCAGCCCGAAACGCCACCGACCCCGACCTCTACGTAGCCCACTGCAACAAATCACCCCACACGTACACAACAGGTGGCCGGGACCCCCCCCCCCCCCCCTCAAAGTTTCTTTGTAATGTATGGAAACAACGTAATGAGCGCCCAACTGTTGGAGGTGTCTCTCGCACAAGGAGTAGGAACGGTGCTCCGTCTCGAAAGGGGTGCGTGGTCAATGATCGAACGACTAAAAGGCAAAATACAAATGAGTACCCCTCCCCCCCCCTGTGCACAATGTGGGGGCGAAAAACATCCCTAGTGTAGACATTGAACAATGCATTATTTACGGGGGATCATAGTAAATAGGACCAAATATTGTAAGTAAAAATAGGGGAAAACATACCGATAGGTTTTTGTGGTTATACCGTAGGCCCTGCTGTAGTTACTATGGTCTCCCGTGTTAATAGTAACACCACTAGGCGTAACCGAACTGAAAAGTTGTCGACATCTCGCGGGGTTTGCTCCCACGGTGTTCCATGTCTCCACACAACGATTTTTTTTATGCCCACGTCAATGCAGGGAGGGGGGGGGGTGTACTCATGTCGTACACGGCCGTAGTCATATGACCATAGACCCTCGCATCCCTGCAATATGCCGGGACGGAGCAGGTTGAGCTTTCACCAACCAGGCAGACATTTGCTTGCACCAAGCGCAGGGGGGGGGGGGGGGAGGGAGTACGCCGTACCAAACTGAGAGGTTGTCGGCGTCCTATGGGGGCTGCTACTGTACGTTGTTCAATGTCTCCACGCAAGGATTGTCTTATGCCCACATTGTGCAAGGGGGGGGAGAGGGGTCCCGATCACCCGTTTACTATTCCGGGGGGCCATAGTAAATAGGACCAGATACTGTTAGTAAAAATATGTGAATATACTGTTTTTTGTGTATACCGTAGGTTCTATTTACTACGGTCCCTCGTACTGTTCCAAGAAGTTTGTACGTACGTGCCCGAAAACCTGGGGGCAGTTAAAAAGGGGATTGTTGTTATCAACCCCACCTTGTTGTAGTGGAGAAGCCACACCATGCTGGAGTTCAGGCAGCCGCCCATGAGCGCCTCCACCACCGCGCGCGCCGTCTCCTGCACGTGGGCGCCGTTGGGGGGGTAGGCGCTCACGGCCAGGCTCAGCAGCCCCGGCAGGTGCGGCTTGATCTGCTCGCCGACCCCGGCCGACTTGTCGCGGCAGAGCGTCACCAGCAGCCGCCCGATGCGCTCCGTCGCCCGCTCCGTCTGCGGCCTGCCGGGCGCCGCCGCCGCGCCCCCCCCCGCATTGCTTTCGCCGCCCCCTGCTCCCGCTCTCCGAGGGGAACGAGCAGCCTCACCCGGCTCGGAGCCAGCCCCCACCTCGCCTGTGCTTGCGCTAAATCCTCCTTGGTGTAAGGCGACTTCACCCTCCACGCTAGCGTCGCTGCTGCCGCTGCCGCTGCCGCTGCGGCCGCCGCGGTTGCTCTCGTGCATGGCGCTCTCGAACTCCACCACCCGCATAATCCGCAGGCAATGCACGAGGTTCGACGGCAGGCCGGCGTCCACACACAGCTTCACGAACGCCGGGTGGTGGCCCTCGCCGCTCGCGGCCTCCAAAAGCTGCCCGCAGAGGTCCCCGTGGGACTCCGGGACCAGCGCCTGCTCCACGAGGTCGCTCATCTTCGCCTGCACCTCCGCGATGCTCCCGTACCGCTCCACCTTATCCTCCACCTCTCCCGCGCCGCCAGGGCTCCCGCCGTCCAGCAGACCCAGTAGCTCGTCGGTCCCCGCCCACCGGTTCCTCTTTGCCGCAGCGGACTCCGTCGCGGCGGTAGCGGCGGCGGCAGCCGCAGCGCCGCCCGCAGATTTTCCTCCCCGAGACGACGGCGGCGGCGTCGCCGCAGGCGTCGGGTTACCAGCGGCGGCGGCCGCGGCCATGACCGCCTGTTTCTCGCGTGCCTCCTTGAGGATGCGCTGGATCTCGCGGACGAGCTTGAAGGCGACACAGGAGATTCTCTCGGCGCGCTGCGCGTCGAGCTGCTCCGCGAGGGCAGTCTCCGCGCTCTTCTCCTCCTTCTTTGCCCGGCTCGTGCGGCCGATCGCCCCGCCGACCGCGTCCAGGAAGGTGCTGCCTCGGCGGCCCGCGGCTCCGCGGTTCGAGCGCGGCTGCGGGTGGCGCTGCTGGTCGTGCTGGGTGCTCCCCGCTCCGGCCGCGCCGGAGTGGCTGCCGGCACCGGCACCGGCACCGGCGCCGCCGCTGCTGCTACCGGGGGCAGAGTTAGGAGCCGATGAGGCACCGCCTTCGCCGCCGGTGCCTCCACTCTGTCCCGATCCGCCGGCATTGGTTCCAATCTTCTTGTTGATCCATCCGAGCATGATTCTGCTGCTGCTGCTGCTGCTGCTGCTGCTGCTGCTGCTGCTGCCGCCGCCGCCGCCGCTGCTTTTGCTGCTGCTGTTACTGCTGCACGCCTGCTATATATGTAGGTTTTGGCCGCCGCAGGCGACCGACCGGGTCGCGGCCGGCCCCGGTCAGGCAGGCGCCCTGGCGGCCTACTCGAACAGCAGTTTATCGTCGCGGATCGCTAGAGGTGGTGTCTCCGGCTGTCATCGGGCAGACTGCGCGTCCCCGCCCAGCTGCGCGAATCCTGTTCCGTCCTCTCTGCTTCGTGCGCGTTCGCTGTTGGGTGGATCAATCGGCGGCCGGGGGGGGGGAAGGCAAAGAAAAAAGCAAGAACAAGCAAACGAGGAACATTTTTATCGCGGAACGAAGCCGTGACAGAATCGTCGTCCGAACGCTGGCGTAACAGCAGTCCGCGCTTGCACTCTTGCGCGCGTGCGCTTGCGCGACAAGCCCGCGGATCGGGTGGCATATGGGTTTTCGCGAGACGTCCGACCAGCGCCAAGACCGGCACTCTCTCATCACAAGCTCGTCTTCGCTCGTGGACTGATTATGTACCTCTCCAAGCTACGTACGGGTAGGTCGTGTATATCAGAGGAACGTACAAGAGGAGCTTCCTTTTGGAATAGGTACCCGCAAGAGCGGTAAACAAGACGTGCGTCGCGCTTTTGCTCGCGGCCAGGTCGATCGCCCTCCTCCTCTCCACACCTACCTTTCTCAAGTCCCCCCCTTTGGCCCAAGAAGCTGAACGTCGTCAAGCAGTTAGTAGGTTGTCAGGTCACACGGTGGAATAGTCTTCCGGGGCTGTCATAAATAATCCCGGTCCAATTCAAGCTTCCCAGGACGTCGAAACCCAATTTTGCCACGTTTGCGTTTGCGAGAGGAGCCGAATCACCAGACGAACTTCCCTTCGTGCTTCTCCTCACCGGCTCGCTCTTCTTGAGTTCTGCGAACAAGTGGATGCTGCCGTGCCGGACTTTGGTACATCGCTGCTAACAGCCGCGGAGCTGCACGCTCCGGAGGGAGTGCTGCGGTCTCGGCCTCTCCTCTGAGGACGAACTGCAACATGTTTGACCGAGGAGCGAACGACAATGCGGTCGAGGTGAGAGGCGGGGTACCACTGACTGTCTTGCCTCAGGCCGAGAGAGCCTTCTCTTCGCTGTCCGTTTCGTCGCGTTAGCTTAGAAGGTCACGTCATAGCGTGCTCGTGCTTTGCATAGCTGATGTGGGTGCGCCTCCAAGACTGAGCTTGCGATGTTGTAAGTTTTCAACCCCGAGGTGTCTTGGGAGTTTGAATTTCGAATTTTCGAAATTGAATTTTCGAATGTTCATACCTGCTGGTACCAGTATTGCTCTACGTACGAGTACGCTGCTGTATCAGCGGCAACGCGGCAGCAGACAGCAGCGTGTATGATACGAGGATGCGAGGACACACAGATCTCAAGCCTCCCTCTCAAAGCCACCCACTCGGGTGTGCCGACGAAACCCGGGATCAGTCGCATCGAAGACTAGAGATTACGTACCTACTTCGTATTGTGTGAAAATGTGGCACTCCTTCATATTTACACGAGCACGTGTACGCCAGGTTCTGGTTTATTGTGATAATATGTAAGGCACCTGGGACAACTCACGAGGTACTGCTGTTTGTGGTTGACTTGTACTCCTGGGAGTGTCGCAAGTTGGAAAGGGAGAACACAGGCGTTTCCTATGATATGTACAAGGGCTCCGCTGCGCGGGCGGCTAACGCCGCCCGCTACGCTCGCGGAAGGAATAATAGAACCAAATGTGAAAAGGGTAAAAGAGGAGCATATATTATTGTAGCTGCAACTGGCGACTTGATAATGCCAAGAGCTCCATATGTATGACGGCAAATACAGGACAAAAACGATAGTGGTGAACAACACGAAAAAATATCGCTAAAAGAAAGCAAAGCTTCGCTCCGAGGGCGGTTGACGCCGCCCGCTACGCTCGCGCAAGGAAAGGGGCAGAAGAAGTCCACTATGTGTAAAGACCGACTTGAAAAGGCCAAAGAGATTCATGGTGCAATGCAACGAAATACTTATTGCTGTACGCAACTGAACGCACAGTACCCGTCTACTACTGCTGTATTGTGATGCATGAGTACTGGTATGCGGCATGTATGTGGCAAAGCAACTATCATACCTGTACGGCGACAGCAGTTGTACACCACAAACAAAGCAAAAAACACAAAGAACAAACGAACGTACAGGCGACTTGCAAAAGTATACGACAGTAGATCTCCATACTCCAGGACAACAAAGCTGTATGTTCGAAAGGAAGAGAAAGCACAGCAACATGGCTCGCAGGACGGCGCTGCGCTGCCTGCTAGGGGTGTGAATTGTGCCTTTTTCGTGACTGCTATGTGTGGTAGTACAACAACAGCAGTAGTAGTAGTACCTTCGATCTTTATATATATAGAGAGAGTATGAAAGAGAAAGCACAGCATAGCACGAGCGTCAATCAAGTTGTACAAAAATCCACAAAACTGAGAAAGACGTACATTACGTACTCGTACTCGAACAAAACGCTCCCCGCCCACCCGCGATCACCTCGCCATCGATTCGGTCCGGGTCGAGCTCTACTGCCTCTCTGCCCCAGTGAGCCCCGTGGCCCACCTCGCGTGAAGCCCGGTACTCACAGTGGCTCTCGTTCGCCCGCTCGAGGTTGCTGATGCCTCTGTAAAAATAATGTTTGTTCGATAAATAAAGCACCGCTTGAACTTGGCTTAAATGTTCTTTTATTACAGACAAAACGATCATTATAATGTCGGACATACTGGATTCATTGCAGCAGCAGCAACAGCAAGGACCTTCATGCTCCCCTCGTGTCTCGATGGAGACGCCACGCCTAGCCACGAAAAAGCGACCGCGCTCCTTCTGACCCCACCTCTACTGGCCAGCGCCCTCCCATACCCGCGATAGTGCCGGGCTCGCACGCGCTGTCGTGCTCACTGGGTACACGCAGGAACCCGAAACCGGAAGAAAAGGGAAACATGATCTCGCCGACAAAGTAAAAACTGGTACCATAGGAAACAGGAAGCAGCAAGTAACGAAAATAGGAGAAAACAAAGAAAGCCAAGAACCTCCGGAAGGCAAGTAACTTCTGCTTCGGCAATTAGAGGCTGAGAGTGGCTGTGAGGTGCCAAGATATGCCGAGGAAAGCTTCCGAACCAAAGAAGATAAAGCTATGTATGTCTATACATATGTGCCTTAGTGAAGTTCGTTGGTGTTGTACCGCTGCTGCTGCTGCTGCTGCTGCTGCTGCTACCGCGGCTTTTGAAATTCAGAGGAAGTGTGCGTCGCATCGTCCGGCTTGTGTTTAGGATTGCACCTCTCGTCTAGAGACGGTGTTCCTGGTTTCTACTGCTGTACGAGTAGGGTCCAAGGATGACACACATGTACACACAAGAACGCACACGCACACGCACAACATACAGAGGCACACACACGTAGACGCGCCGTTCGTGGCTGTCACAAAGGGGGAAGCTTGAAGCGCGGCTGCTGTTGTACCGTGGCTGCCTAGCCTTCGAGGGCTGCTGTGGTGTACTTCAGAAACAGCAGCAGAGCAAAATAATTGAATACAATTATTAATTACGTCAGCTGTGAGTTCAACCGATTGAATAGGAGATACTCAACTTTGCGAGCTGCGTGGAATGTTTGTTCTATGTGTTATTTGCAGTGTTCGTGTGGACTTCGTGATGTACTAGGAACCCTGGTGGTTACAATTGTGAAAAATGAAGGGGGAAAAAAACGTATAGTTTGCGGTTTCCATGGGCCTGCTTGGTTTTGGCTCGGCGGAAAGCGATCCCGCGAAAATAGCCAGCTCGTCGCGACTTTGAATGCCCAAGGCGCGCGCCACGGAGCCCGATCGGGGCCTAAGCTCAAGTGCAGTGCACCAGCGCCCCCCCGGCTTGCCCCGTAGCCGAGAGCGCGAGAAAAGACCTGTGGTCGGGAAATAAAAAGTTGCCCATGTGCAAAACAAATGCTTTTTTTTCATACAAGTACGGCAAACTGCGTTCTGTACGTTGGTTTCCGAAGCTGACCAACTCTTAGCTCTTCCTCCACGGCCACCCTCGTCCCGCCCTCGCCTCCTCTGCCCTCTGCCCTTCCCCAGCTCGTCCTGCAGTGGCTCGACCTAGCCTCCCACTTCCGCTTGCGCGAGTCCAGCGCCTTCTACCGCGACGAGGTCCCGCGCCAAACCAAGACCCTCGTCGTGAGGGGCTGCGAGTCGGCGAGGCGCTGCCACGAAAAAATCTTCACCCCCCACAAGACTCGCCTCGACAGCATATCCTTGGACCTTGCGAGCCGCTCGGCGCCGTCCTCGCTCTCTTTCTCCCCCTTCTCCTTCTCCTCGCCTTCAAACCCGATCGGCCACGGTTTCGGCAGGCTCAGTGGCCGTAGCGGCGGCGGCGGCGGCGGCAGGGGCGGCGGCGGCAGCGGTCTCGGCCGCGGCGGGCTCCACGTAAACCTTGCCGTGGCAGACACCCTACCCCCCCTGGTCCGCGAGCACCGCCCGGTGGAGCTGAGGGTCCACAACATCCTCCGCGGGGGCGAGTTCTCGGCCGCGCTTCTCGCGCTCGAGGAGAACCTCGAAACCGTCCGCCGAGACCTGTGCGTGCTCCAGCTGGGGCTCGCCACCGGCGGGCCCCGGCCCTACCAAGACCCCCGGTTCCACCACTGGTGCATGCTGCGGCTAATGATCGTGCTGGGAGGAGCGAAGGCCGCGGCCGCCGTCGTCGGCGGCGGTGATGAGGGAGGGGGAGAGGAAGGCAAGCTGGTGGAGGAGCTCGCGGGCCTGTCGGGGGGGTTGTCGGCGACTGCGGGGTGCCTGATTGGGGGCAGCAGCGGCAGCGGCGGCGGCGGGTTTGCGGTGGAGGCGGAGGGAGGCGTGTCGTCGTCGTCGGCGCCGCGCGGCCGTGGTGGTGGGGGTAGCGGGGGGGCTTTCGCGGGCAGGGCGCGCTGGCCTCGCCTGAGAGAGCTTCGGCTGTCGTGCGGCATCATGGGGGGGGATCTGGAAGGTCTGGCGGAGTGCCTGGCAAGGTGAGGGCGCTGCGTGTGAAGTGTTCCACAGGCAGTGTGTGACCCTCCATGTCGGAAAGGGGTATAGATGGAGCGACGCACGGCACACGGAATAATGCGGGTGACGCCGAGCGGTTTTGCTTGTATGTTGTCGTACTGATAAGGGTCCCTGTCGGGCCATTTCGTGTTCGGAACTTGGGCAACGTATCTTGTGCATAGTGCATTTGATGCCGCCGCTGGCTAGCTGGCTGGTGCTTATCTCTTTGAGCCCTAGCATGACACGAACGTGGGCGGTAGCGCCCGAATGCTACCCATAGTAGTCTGTCGGCATGAGTACCTGCGCGTGTGACCCCTCTCGCAGGGGGTCCTTCAAAAGTTGGCCGACGGCAGCGCTGAAGATGAGCACCGCTCAGTTCGAAACACATCCGCGAAACAACAAGCGCACCTTTTTCGCCGACCACCAGCCAATCTTCACGCCCCCCCCCACCCTGCCCCCTCTCACAACGCCGTTCCAATGCCTAACATTTACCTACCCGGCTTCGTTTTCATGTGCACGCGCCCTCGTCGTCGCTGCCGCCGCCCCCATCGCCACTGCCACGGCCACCCCCCCCCCCCCAGCAGCATGCCAGCCCTCGAGGTTCTCGAATTCGAGGGGCACTCTTTTCGAGCGCCGCCGACCGACCTGGTCGCCTTCGCAGGCGCCCTGTGGTCGGCATCCAAGGACCCGTCGTACCGACCACGGCTAACGGCCCTTCACCTCAAGAACTTCAAGGTTGAGGGCGCGGAGGGCCTGGCCGCGCTGGGGCGGGCCCTTTCCGCGGAACGGTTCCCGCGCCTCTCGGCGCTTTCCTTCAGCAGCTGTCGCCTTGGGGACGACCAGCTGCGCGTCCTCGCCGCCGCTCTTCCGGGGATGAGCCGGACGCTGAAAAGCCTCGACCTCCGCAGCAACTATGCGCTCTCCGTCGGAGGTATTACCGTCCTTGCCGAAGCTCTGGAGGCGGGCTGCGTCCCGACGGGTCGGGCCCCCCGTCCTCGCAAAAGCAATAGCAGCACCAGCAGCAGCAGCAGCAGCGGCGGCGGCGGCGGCAGCAACAACATTAACATCAGCAACAGCAGCAACATCAACAGTAGCAACACCAACAATAGCAACAGCATCAGCACCACGACCACCACGACCACCGCCAGCAGCAGCAGCAGCAGCAGCAGCAGCAGCAGCAGCAGCAGCGGTCTAAACCACGGAGCGCGCAAGCACAGCCCGCACGGCGTCGACCAAAGCGCCGGTGGCCACAGCGGCTGCGGCAGCGGCTGCGGCAGCGGCGTCAGCCCTTCTGACGCCCCCGGCAACGCCCACCCCACCATCACCATGACCATCACCGCCAGGGCTAAGACAACCGGGAGTTCGATGAGCCCCACCACGACCGCCCCCGAACGAGCGCCGGCTTGGTCGATACCCACACCGGCGCCTCGTCCCCCGTCATCTGCCTCGGCCGATCGCCGACGAACCCGTACTCTTGCGGCGCCCCCGCCCCTCCTTCTCGAATCACTGGACCTGTCGTACAGCTGCCTCTGGCGTCGGTCGCGGCGCACGCCGCAGTCTTTGAAGCCGATTCCCCCGTTCCCTCGGCTGCTGAAGGCTCTCGGGAATGGAGCCTGCCCGCGTCTGAGGTACCTTAGCTTGGCGGGGTGCTACCTGGGGGACGGCGAGGTGGCCCAGCTGGTGGCGGCGCTTGAGAGCGGCTGCCGCGCGCTCCGGGTACTGGACATCACCGATAACTTGTTCGGCGAGGTGAGAGATGAGGGCAGGGGACGGGAGGGGGGCGGGCAGTGAGGGTGAGGGTGGGGGTAAGGCGCCTGGGTGTCTGGCTGGTGGTTCGCCAAGGAAATTGGTAGATTCGGTTTTGGGTGTTTCTTCGTCGGTTTCTCCTTTTTGTTCCCTTGGTTGGTTGGTCGATCGGTTGGTTGGTTGGTTGGTTGGTTGGTTGATGGGTTATTTGTTTGTTTATTTATTTTTTGTTGTGTCACCTGGGAGTGTTTTTTTTTTCCAATATTTTTCTTGTTCGGTTGTTTTTGTTTTTCAGGCGCTTCGGAACTCGTGCCGCTGAGAAGCCTAGAGACCATGTATAGTATGTAGCGGAGAGACACTCCTCCAGGACTTTCCATCTGTCCCTCGGATCACCATATATATTGTTTCATGAACACCACTCGCTTCGTTTTTTTTTTTCGTTTTTTTTCTTCGCTTTGCTCAGCCACGGACACTATTAACCGGTTACTCGCCCGCTCTTCTCTCGATCAGTATTGAAAGCATTCGCCCCCCAGCCCCCCCCCCCCCCCCCGCTTCACTCAACGTTGTTGTCTTCTATTTCATGCCACGAACACCGTGTAACCCTCCCGTAACGCTAGAGGCAACCCGCTCGTTCATCGCCCGGACCCACCCCTTCGACCCACCGCCACTTTCGCATATGGGACAGATCATATCAGACCCCCCTTTGATGATCTAGGTTCTATTTGGCCATATAGAGCAGATCACATCCCCGTTTGGTGATCTAGATCAGATGAGACCCCCTTTCGATGATCTATAACAGATCCACTTACGATGACATGTAGCAGATCCCTTTGTGGTGATCTAGTTCTTTCGGGGAAGACATGTCCCTGACGTGTATGAACCCGCACTATCTAGATGGCGTTTTTGCCGGCTGGTGGGGTCTGCATGATGTGTTCTCTTATTGCGCACAAGATTTTGCAGAGTGTGGGATCTGTACGATACGACTCTTTGCACCGGCATGTCCTACCGGGAAAAAATAATATATATATATATATATCTAGATGATCTACGTAGTGCAGATCGTGATCTATCTGTCGAATGTATGCTCACTTTCCATCGCCTCCGCTCATTTCCGTATCACAAGGGCAAGTAGAGGACCTGTAAATGATCTATGTACGGTGGATCGCGACCTATCTGTCGGCTGTATGCCCATTTTCCACACGCCTCGCTCATTGCATATGGGAACGGCAAGCGTAGGACCAGTAAATGGTTGACTGTAGATCGTGATGTATCCATCTCGCTTTTCACCCCCTCTCTTTGTGCATAATCACAACGGCAAGTGAAGGACCTGTAGATGATCTACAGCAGTGGATCGTGCGATCTATCTGTCGAATGTTTGCTCACTTTGCATACGCCTCGCTCATTGCATATCGTTGTAATGGACCTGTACATGACCTAGATATTGTGATCTACCTGTCAGGTATGTGCTCATTTTCCATACGCCTCGCTCATTGCATGTCATACCGGCAAGTAAATGACCAGTAGACGATCTATGTCGTGATCTATTTGTCCGATGTATGCCATTTTCCATGCGCCTCGCTTATTGCGAATCACAACAATGGCAAGTAAATGGCCCGTAAATGATCTACAAGTAGATCGTGTCTAGATCGTGATCTACCTGTTCGATGCAGGCTCACGTTCCATACGTCTCGCTCATTTGCATGTCGCAACGGCAAGTAAAGGATATGCAGATGATCTACCTCAGATCGTGATTTATCTGTCGGGTGTACGCTCACTCTTCGTCCCCTCGCTCATCGCATATCATAGCGGCAAGTAAACGATCTAGGTGATCTACAGTTCGTCACCTATCTGTCCAATATAATCTAGTTCGTGATCTACAGTGCGCGACAGATGTTAGGAATCTCTTATTTATGACCAGACCGAAATTCATTCTTATGTTTTAGACTGGGTGTGTTCCACACTATTTTCAGTACAAAGAGGCGTCATTCTTATCCCCCCCCCCAAAAAAAAAAACAACTCAGTCTCAAATTCTTAATTGTCAGATTCTTAACACATCTGTCGCGCACTTTAATCTGTCCGATATAATCTATACATGTAGTTCGGGATCTAATATCTGTCCGCATGTATGCTCACTTTCCGTACGCCTCGCTCATCGCCTCCGCTCGTCGTCATCCCCCCCCCATCGTCACCCGCGGCCGCAACCAACAGGCGGGCATGAAGCTTCTCCTGGTGGCTCTGTTGAGCGGAAGGGTACCGCCGCGCCTGCGCGTTATTTTGTCGACCAGTCCCGAGCACCCCCTCCCCGAGCTCCGCGCCGGGATGACCCTGGAGGACGTCAACACTCCCGTCAAGGCTTGGCTGAGAAATCGAACCCCGTGCCCAAAAATAGTTATCCCGGGGGGTCGGGCGGACGGTAGAGTTCTTTGAAGAATTTGTTACGGTATCCATCATTTCGGGGTTGGACGGTAGAATTATTTGAGAAATTTCTTACGGGAATCATCATCCCGGGGTCGGACGGTAAAATTCTTGGAACAATTTTTGTGGATGCAATGACTCCATATGGGGACCCCCAGCTGTATACACCGAGCAATAGAGAAGGGTACGTATAACTAGTAACTTTTTTCGATGCCTGTAGGTTTAGCGACACCCATTCGGGAGCTGTTGCGGGGTGAATTTAGTAATCGGAAGAAAAGTATGGTGTGCAAAACATACAGTGGGGGTACAGTGCCCCGATTCAACAGCGCCCCAAGATAATAAAAGCATTCGGGTCAAGATCGGCATGTCACACCTATATACTAAAAAGCTATATATTGTCCACTACAGATAAAGAGCAATGTGCAATACTAGTTAAGAGCGCCTGTTTTGGCTTGTCACGGGTAGACCCTCTTAAATCGGGGTACCCACAGCTGTAGAGGAATGCATGGTTTTTTAGTCAATCGCGGGTTCTGATTACCATGCCCAATAGGTATAGCGAGCAATACCGCTGTGGACGAAAGCGTAAGGACCGTTGCGGTATGAATACAGCAGTGGTCCCTCTATAGTGCCGGTTGAGTAGTGCTGGCTGCCCGCTTATAGTGCGTAGTGGTCCCTCTATAGTGCCGGTTGAGCAGTGCCGGCTGCCCGCTATAGTGCCTAGTGGTCCCTCTATAGGGCCGGTTCAGTAGTGCCGGCTGCCCGCTATAGCGCCTAGTGGTCCCTCCATAGTGCCGGTTGAGTAGTGCTGGCTGCCCGCTATAGTGCCTAGTGGTCCCTCTATAGTGCCGGTTGAGTAGTGCCGGCTGCCCGCTATAGTGCGTAGTAGTCCCTCTATAGTGCCGGTTGAGTAGTGCCGGCTGCCCGCTATAGTGCGTAGTGGTCCCTCTATAGTGCCGGTTGAGTAGTGCCGGCTGCCCGCTATAGTGCGTAGTGGTCCCTTTATAGTGCCGGTATTGTTGGCTATATATCCATACCGGCACTATGGCACTATAGAGGGGTCCTTGCGTTCCCGCCCAGAGTGGTTAGTGGCATAGGTGTTGTGTGCTCAACCGTTCATCTATATAGGGGGTCTGTATCACACTGCGCGCATGCAATACAATACAACTCCCCTGCATCGTAGTTCGGACGACGCTGATACGGGGGGACATAGCAACCAGAAACTAATATGGTGTAGAATCATAGGGGTGTGTAGACATATATAGGGAGGTGCATACATGCTTTTTTTGTTCCATTGTGGACCCTGGCTACCATGCCCCCACGCAATACTTTTTTTTTTTGCACGCCCCATCCCACCCCCCCCAGTCCAGCAAGCAGCCCCGTGTTGGTTATTTGCCTTGCCGCCGATGCTGTGTAGTCGTCATCCGTGTTTTTCTCCACTTTTTTTTTTTCTCAAGCCGCAACAGGGCAATAACTCTTGGGGTTGTTATAAAACCCTTCCGAAGTGCATCTGCGCATCGGCTTGGGGGGTTAAGGGTTGAGTGTTTCGGTATAGTTGTATAGTACACGGGTGGAGGGGTGTGAAGCCTTGAGGTTAGGCGCTGGCGTGGGGATGGCTGATGCGTTGGAGAGTGGTAGAGATTAGGTAGGTTAGGACCAGGGAGAGCGAGAGAGAGAAAAAGAGAGCAGGCAGAGGGAGAGAGAGAGAGGGAGGGAGAGAGGGGGGGGGGGAGAGAGAGAGGGAGAGAGAAAGAGAGAGAGAGAAAATGGGGGAGAGAGAGAGAGATAACGGGGGGGAGAGAGAGAGAGGAAGAGAGGGAGAGCATGCTAGAACAAGCGACCTATGGAGCGACACTCAGCCCCTATTAGTATGGGAGCATCACAGCCTTCTACAAGACACGAACCAATCGTAGACGCATATTTGTTTAGGTCCCGGTTGCCAACTTCAGGTTAGTTCGTAGGAGCTGGCTGGACTACTGTGTGCGGGAGGAGGGGGGCTGTAAATGGGAGACCGGAAAGGAGGTGTGTGTGGGGGGTGTACTCATGTCATGCATGGCCGTAGTCGTACGACCGTAGACCCTCGCATCCCTGCAATG
This sequence comes from Saccharina japonica, assembly GCA_008828725.1. Classification (NCBI taxonomy): domain Eukaryota; class Phaeophyceae; order Laminariales; family Laminariaceae; genus Saccharina; species Saccharina japonica. The sequence goes on along the minus strand of MEHQ01002895.1, from coordinate 203,397 downwards.
CCGGGACGGAGCACCCGGGTTTTTCACCGACCAGGAAGGCGTTCAGGCGGGGGGGGGCGGGCGGGGGGGTACGGTGCTAATGTGGAGATATGGGGGGCTGGAATATGCAGTACGTAGTGGTCCCTAAGTAGTGTGCCGGTATGTGTTCAGCCTGAAAAACCGGCACTATATCGGCAACCGGCACTATTCTAGATTGGGGAATATATACAGTACCAGGTAGGTTTGAGTATGGAAATGAAGAACTGTGCCAGCCCAAAAATACCGGCACTGCCCCGGCAACCGGCACTACTGAAGCACCACTACTGTGGTGCGGAAATGTGGAGATAGTGGGGTTTGAAGCGTGGGAGGGGGATTCTAGTGCGAATGTGGAGACGGGGGGCGTGAAATGGGGTTTGGAGTTTGGGCGGGGGTAGGGGATATAGTGCTGGTGTTCGGAGAGGGTAAGTGCTCCGTCCGTCCCACCGCGCTTACGTTAGGCTTGTGCCGACGCCGAAACTTGGGCGCGGCCCGTGGAGGGAGGGTGGTGGTGGGTACTCATGCCATGCGTGGCCGTAGTCGTATGACCATAGACCCTCGCATCCCTACAATGCCGGGATGAAGCACGTCGGGTTTTTACCGACCAGGCAGGCATTAGGGGGGGGGGGGGGGGGGGCTCTCTTTTTTTTTTGGGGGGGGGGGGGGGGGGGTTTTTGGGAAAAAAAAGGGGGGGGGGGGGGGGGGGGGGGGGGGGGGGGCTTCCATGTTTGTTTTGAGCGTGTGGAGACGGGCTGTTATACCCGCGTGGATGGGCTGTTATACCCGCGTGCACTCCCTATATATACGCATGGCTTTTACATCGGTACGCAGGTGTAGTTCCCTGACGGAGATGGAGATTTAATGGATAGTGAATAGGAAGGCAAGTTAAGTTTGTCTGCAGTCCTTAGGATACAGCAAGGAGGACCATTGGCCTGAAGTCACTACAGCAAGCCGGGGTTCGGCTTGCCCCACGGGCCGTCTGGTCGCGACACTTTGTTGCATGCCTGGTATTATATAGTGAAAAGTCATGCCTAGCACCTGGTAATAAACCAGGTGTACACGTGATCATTTCTAGAACACGACGACGACGACATGCGTTGCCGTTCTGTTCCTTAGGCGTTGCCTTATTACGTGAGTACATGGCGACTTTCCGTTGTAGAAGAGCCTCGGTAAACCTATCTAGGGAATTCGTAGCGTTCGAGTGTAACAGGGCTTCTCTGGGCATGCCGGAGATTGCCTGAGGGTTTGTGGTCGGGATAGGGATAGTTCCTGCGTTGTAAATCAATCTGTGAGGCGGAGACAGGCGATTTTTGTTGTAGGGTAATCTTTCAGAGCTTAGTGTCGAGAGTACAGCAGTAGGGTTTTGTGCTGCTACCGGCTCGAAAGGGGTGATCTATTGATAACGTACCCTTGGTCAGATATGTTTGGTGTGATAGTATGCAGCCAATCAATTTGTCTTGTCGAGGGGTAAGTTACGTACCTTACTTTTCGTATAAGCTTTAGTAATAGCAGAACAACTTTTTTGACGCAGGGAGAAGGTATATTATTTACAGTATCATACGAGCTGGTCCAGCTGTAATCGCGAGGCGGTACTCGCCGGCGTTTTCCCAACTCAGTTTTGCGAATTTCGAACTGAAATTTTGTGTGGGGCTTCCTATGAGTATAACGAAGCGATTGCCTGGGGCTCCATTTTGTTTTGTAGAAGATTGGCAAAATTATGGTCGTTTTAAGAAAAACAGGGTCGGCATTTTAGCAAAAAAGTACCGGAAAAAAAAGTCGAACAAAAATGGAGCCCCAGGTAGCGTGTCGACGAGAGCGATGTGAATCACGTGTTGAAAAAATCAGACAAAAAAACGATAAATTCAGCTGGGAAATCAGGATTTTGGGTCGTTCATCGTAATATCTTAACTTTGTATGGCGGATCATGTGCACCTCATATCTCTTGATAGACAACGAGTTAGGCGATGGGGAGGATACCGATCGTTTCTCCATGCATCAAGGAATGTTCACACCGCGAATCAGCGTCATCCGCCGTACAGTTTTTTCGGTGATTTGTATGGACCGTAGTATGGAGATATCCCCGTACTCGACGGGATTTATTCGACATGGCATTTCTCGACGAAATATTATCGGAAACCAAAAATTCCAGCATGTGCAAACGCGCTGCGGGCTCGGAAATCACGGTGCAAAATTTGGAGCTGAAATATGCTAAAATGAGTGCAAACCGTCCGATCGAATGAATATCTGTTTTATGGCTGGACCAGCTCGTAGGTATTTTTAGTAGAATGATATGACACAACACTTAGTTTTTGTTACAATGATTATATTTATAGTTATAGCATCCATAGCTCATGTTGAGCATTAACATTTCCCTTGCTTTAGGCAAGGAGAAGGAACGTATACCGTATAACACGGAAGAAAGCACACCCCCCTTAGATAACGCACCCCCCCACATAAGCACACCGGGTGATATATCTTCGTTTTTTTACCGTCACTTTACCACCGGGGGTACTTTAGATAACACCCCCCCCCTACGTGTGTATGCCTGAAAACAGTGTCAAACTCCACAATTACCACACTACCTGGTGGATGGATATCATTCACAATTCACAATCAACCCGCACCGGTGTGGACACAAGCATGGAGGCAACTGCTGCGCCCTATCACAGTGGGCCGAACGAGTCTGCGGCTTCGACCCCACCTGTAGCTGCTGGTGCCGCGCCTCGGGCGACGATCATGTCGTTTTTCTCTGGGGCCAGCGCTCTTACCGGTACTGGCATTGACGTTATCACGTCTCCGACGTCCGCCGTGTGCCAAGCCCCGGCTACTGGTACCGGTACCGGTGAAGCACTTGCGGTGCGACCCTCGGGGTTTCATCAATGAGTACCTGTATGGTACCGGTACCGGTAACCGTTTTGCGGTATCGTAGCAAGGCGGGGGTGTTTGCTGTTATCCCCGGGTTTCAAGCGTTTGCCTTACCATCACCGGCAATACGTGAGAATAGAAAAGCAAACTGGTTTTAGACCAAGCTTGTCATGCGTTAGCACACCCCTTGCTAACATACCCCCTGCATTCTGGCCGGGGTCTGTTCACACTCACTCCATAGCAAGCATTGATATACCGTTATCACACCCTCTCATTACCGCACCCCCTGAATCTGGTCGGGGTCTGTTAACTCTGCTTATCAACCAATAATGCCGTTAGCACACCCCGTCGTTGTCACACCCTCTCGTTACCACACACCCCAGCTGCAGGGCTCTCGTGCATGGCGTTTATCACCGGGGATGCGTTAGATAGCACACCCCTCCACAACAGCACACCCGGTGATAGTATTTTTAAGTGCCAAAATGTTATTACCGAGGAGTGCTTTCTTCCGTGTTATACGGTATACCAGGTATCATATGCACGGTCGTCTGCTAAGTTATTCAACAAGGTGCGATATTTATGATCGCAACGGTCGTTGCAGACGATGCCTTGCACGACTCTGATATAGCGGCAACCGCGTCGAACAGCCGTACGATGGACCCAGTCGCCACGACGGTCCTCATACGCGCTCTACTCATTACACAGAGATAATGCCCGGCGAGAAATAACTTGATGAGCAGAACGGGCAGAACGGCATAAAATTATTTCGGAGTAACGAAAACGTTTTTGGGGCTTTGGCAACACAGACCCTACAACGAACGCTAGGGAATAACAACTAACTGCTGCGTGCAACATGTGTGAAGCAAAAAAATACGTGGAGAGGGGGGGGGGGGGGGCGATAACATCATCATGTTACGCATGGTCCCTTGTCGTATGACCATAGACCCTCGCACCCCTACAGTGCCGGGACGGAGCCCGTTGGGTTTTCACCGACCAGGCACAGACATTGATCGCTTGCACCAAAAGCCCGAAGGGAAAAACACCAAAAATATTATCTATATTTGCAGGCGCCTGAGGAAAATATCGTGCAGGCGAGCTGCGCTTGGCACCCTGTAACCGGTGGGGGGAGACATATCGTGCACGCGAGCTAGGCTTGGAACCCCGACCGGTGGGGTACCTGGGATCAGGGTGGTTGGTGGCCTCCGGCGGCTCCTGCGGAGAGCTGATTATATTTCTGCACCTGGTGACTGGGTGGGAGCAGGGTGCCAAATGGGAAGGGCCCGCTGCGGGGTCAAAGTACCGATTGGGAGTATGATAGCGCAAGCCAATCGCGGCAGCAGCTCTTGCCTGCAGGATAATTTTCATCAGGCGGCGGCAAAAAAAAACACGTTCTTGCAAAAAGGCGCATGCTATATACGCCGTACGTACGGCAGAGGTGCACCTTGTTTCAGGTTTTGCATACTATTAGTGAGTAACCCAAAAACTGACCTTCAGAAGAAAAATAAGAAAAAAACGTCACAATTATTAACCCGGTTGAGCAATGATCCCGTGGCCTACGTCCGTAGTACGAAAACGATTGTAAAAACAAACGATGTTGGGGTAATGATGCCTCCTCAGTTAAGAAGCCCCCATCAATCGCAACCATTGCTCGGAAAAAAAAGTGTCACTGGGACCACTATTCGCAGATTGCGTCAAACGTTTATTGCTCAAAACAAGTATATAGCGTGCGTCAGAAAAACGGCGTCAAAAACAACATTGAAACGCTTTACAAAGATCACGACGTAGAAGGCATGTACACTTTGTTTTTTTTACAACCAACACTCCACCATCCACGACAAATATCATCACACGATAGATCAGATCGTGCTACAGCAAAAACGACGCCCCTCTGCTACTATCAGATCGTGCGAAACAAAACGACGCCCCTCTGCTACTATTAATAGCTCTGCGCAGGCGTTCGACACAAACGCTTTACAGTCACGAGGAAAGGCACACCGACAACACTAACAACACCAACGACAACAATTGCGCAAGAAGACCATACGTACTCAAAAACCGACGCACGCGGTAATGATTCGAGCTTGTCACGGCTACTTGTTACACCCGACGTGGCCGCGCCGGGGAAGCGCGCCGGGGGGGGGGGGGGTCGGGGGGGGGGGGGCGTACTCATTTGTTGCTTGCCTTAGTCATTTGACCATTGACCACGCATCCCTTTCGAGACGGAGCACCGAGGGGGGGTCGGGGGGTGGGAATAGTCAAGAGGGACCACGAACATATTCGTAGACGGGAAACATCTTGCTTTTCCCCTGCCCGCGACACGCCACACCTCAAATATATCGTACTGTAGTACGACCTGGTGATTACTGGTACGAGGGATCATAGGAATCACAACCAAATATGGCTGCGTAAATACAGGGGGATACGTGGGTTTCCGGTCCATCGTGAGGTCTGTTTGCTTCGTATGTTGTTGATGCTGTTCTCACAATAGCTCATGGCCAAAAATCTAGTCGGCGGTCACAGGACAGAACAGCCGCTTTTCCTAATTGAGACCTGCCTTTCCGATGAGAATGAAAATCGATTTTAGTACTTTTTTTTTTTCAAGAGTTGGGCTTCGCTCACAATCAAAAATTAACCTAAAATATATGTTCCTCGATGGTAGGTAGTAGGTATCGATCCACGAAAAAACAAAAATCGAAATCAACCTTTACAGGCTCGTAAAACAGAGGATACAAGGGAATTGACATTTATGGGCGAGGTACCTCGCCCATAAATCTTGGTTTTCTTGGATCTTCGATATCTTGAGACTGCCGATGCCGATTTCGATTTATTTTTGTGTCATCGACGGCTGTTACAACTGGCAATAGTTTACAGTGTAAATTTTGACTGCGAGGGAAGTACATATATTACAATTCAAAACCCAATATTTTCGATTCTCAATTAGGAAAATCGGCAGTTACAGGCTCCAAAAAAGATGGAGGGGAAGAATACCTCGGGAAAACATTAAAGAAAAACCATGCCCCCCCTACGTCTTATCGACTTGTTTTATCGTCGTGGCCGTAAACGGCCTTCCGTGTCTCAGCTCAGCCTGGCGGCGGCGGCGGCGGCACTCCTGGGGGGAGGCACGGAGCCGTCGGCGGCTGCTGGTGGGCAAGAAGAGGAACCACGCAATTTTCGTCCACGAAAAACTCCTGCTTATCCCTGCCCGCCACAAGCCACGCCTCGAACGTTGGCGTCGACAGCATCGCCGCGCGCCTGGCGCAGTAGGCGCTGTTCGCGTTCTTCAGCCTCCAGTACGGTCGCGGTCGCCGCCGCCGCCACCGCCGCCCCTCGAGGGAATGGACGGTCCCTCCACCCACAGCGAGACCCCCCTCTCCTCCTCCTCCTCCTCCTCCTACCAGGTCAATTCTACTTCCTCCTCGAGCCCCATCTCCACAGTCGCTGCTACGCGCCCCCTCGAGGTCCGTCGCGGGCGGGACTTCAGATTCCTGCCCCCCCCCTCCCAAAGAACGCCTGCTGCGCGCCGCCTCGAGGCCCGTCACAGGAGGCACGTCAGAGCACCGCCTCCCGGGGGGGTGCCCTCGTTGGTCCGAAGAACGCCTGTCCGCGGCAGCACAAATCGCAGAATTTTCTGGTGGAAGTTTATGTTCCTCCTCGTCCCCGTGGACCGGTGCGGTGTCGGGGCTGATAGCCGGGGAGGGGGCGGAGCCGTCGTCGTGGTCGTCGTTGCCGTTATCGTTGTCGCACATCGGGGCCGATCGCGGTAGGTACATCCGAGCAGCCGTTTCGGCGGCCTCCAGCAGGACCGCGCGGCACAACCGCGACCTGTCGCGGGGTGCGGCGCAATCAATCGATTGAGGATTTAGTTGGACAAAACTCGGGGGGTACTCGTAGGGGAACGGGCAGAGGGGAGAGGGACACAAGAAGAGAAGGTTGGCACGAAGGTCCGGGGATCGCCCCACGTGAGTGGTATGACTCTTGTCGCGAGGTTTCTTCCTGTGCTTCCGTCGACCCTCCCAGTTTGTGAAAATACGGCTGTTGGACCGAACTGTAAGGTCCGTTGGGGCACAAGATATGAAGTCAAAACGGTCTTAGTATTTTCGTTCAGAGCGGAATGCTCGAACGAAGAGTAGGTCAATCGACAAATGTCTGACGAAACACAGCCGTTCGGCCTTGAATCGCGACCGCGAACTAACCTGTTTGGGCAACAAGTATTGCGCATACATACGTGGACTGTGTTCCCGACGCTGCACAGTCCAACTATTGGTGATATTGAGAGGGTGGCACACGCATAGAGAAACGGAGAGTAGATACGAAGAGGAAGAGAAAATTCCCAACCCCCAGTTTTCTTCCTTCGTACGAAGGTCAAACAACGCAAAAGGCGGTCCTTTGATTGGCCGCAGTGTCTCTCTCCTATCGATAGTTGAAGCACAACAACAGTAGTAGTAGTAGTAGTAGTAGTAGTAGTTGTTGTAGTAGTAGTAGTAGCAGCAGCAGCAACGGTCGCTCATTCGAGTTACTTCTCGTTTCAGGCCAAAACAAAACAAAAAACAAAAACAATAACGATTTTGATGGCGCGGCCCACATTGTTTCCAAGCGTAGTAAGAATCATGACCAGCAGTACCATACCTCATGCGCAGGGTCAGCACTCCTTTCGACACAGCGCCCTGCCTCCTGCCCGTAGCCGACAATATCACTTCGGCCTGAACAACACTCGCGTCACCCCCGCCTGGGCCGGCCCCCATACCCGTGCCCAGCGCGTCAACCCAGTTAAGGGCCGTGCCGCTAGGAACCGCCGTCGGCTTCTTGCGGGGGCGCTTCTTGCCCAAGTGCTTCTTCCCTCGGTTAGCGGGTGTGTGCGCAGCAGTCGAAGAGCCCGAAGGGGAACCCGACTCAGAACAACCACCATTAGCGAGAGGTCGACCTTCCGCCAATGCTCGCAGCTCGGACTGCACTCGGTTGAGCGAACGCCATTTGTTCGGTCGAAATTGGAGCGGAGGGGAGGGGGGGGGGGGCGGGGGTCGACGGGGGAGGGGCGAGGGGCGCGCACTGTACGGGATGGGGATTGGGAGGGGTGTACTCATTTTTTTCTTGGCTTAAGCCATTTGGCCATTGATCACGCATTCGTTTCGGGACAGAGAGCCCGGTTTGTATGCCTTAACAAGAGACACTTCCAACGTTTGGGGCGCTTTTTACGAGTTTTCCCTTATGTATTACATATAATTGTGTTGCTTATCTTACCCTTCCCTGTTTTTCGCCGTCTGTGTGGCCACCATCTATAGCAGGGGTATCGGCTGAAAGAGCGTGTACGCTATATGCGACCCCTCGTCGGAAGGATGTTTTTTCGCAGGGCAATAAATGGCTCTGACGTTTCTGCCAGAGAGGCAAGGAGTCTCCCATGTCTGAAACAGCGAGAAACAAACAAATACGTGTCACGGGGGGGGGGTAAAATAAATAACGCAAAATCAAACTGGGGTCGCCGCAACTCGACTCTCTCACATTTTTATCTTTGTCCCCGTGGTTAAAATATAGAAACGCCACTTTCGGTAGGTGGGGTTCCCAAAAGACATGTAACACCGAGCAGGTTTGGCACCCTGATGAAACGGAAAGGGGCATTCCGCTATGCATACGCGCATGGCATCCATCATCCAGAAAAAAAAACGGATCGCGGAAGGTAAGGGCTCGGCATGAATAACATGCTGGCGAACCAGGTATACTGTTACTGCTGCTGCTGCTTTTGTTGTTGTTGTTGTTGTTGTTGTTGTTGTTGTTGTTGTTGTTGTTGTTGTTGTTGTTGTTGTTGTTGTTGTTGTTGTTGTTGTAGTTGTTGTTGTTGTTGTTGTTGCTGTTGTTGTTGTTGTTGTTGTTGTTGTTGTTGTTGTTGTTGTTGTTGTTGTTTTTGTTGCTGTTGGTGTTGTTATTATGTACGTACTAACATGCTGGCGAACCAGTTATACTGTTACTGCTGCTGTTGTTGTTATTGTTGTGTATGTTATGTACGCGTCCATACCACGAGCATCCGTTCCACCCCACAAGCGTAACCCCGCGCGCATAAAAACGATGTATTTGACACCCTCTCTCGGGCACCGACCTGCGCTTTAGATTTTTCGAACACCAAGCTGGCGACCGCAACTTCCACTTCTTGTCGGAAAGGACCACAGCCCGTCTCCAGTTGGCCGCCGTCCGACGCGGTCTGCACTGCCACCGTCACCGCCGCTGCTGCCGCCGCCGCCGCCCTTCTAGGTACCGCTCGTGTGAGCGCTGACAAAAGAGGAGCTGTGCCGTCCGTGCGCGGATCGGCGCTGATGACGATGGAAGAGAGTGGGATCGGTTCCACCCAGGAGGCTAGAAGCCCTCCCTGTTTAGTGTTGGCGAAACAGAGCAGCCAGTGAGAAGAGAGGTGTGGGGGGTGGTCTTAGCCGATGGAAGGAGAGGTGTGGGGACGGCGGGTCTAGCCAATGAAAATATGGGGATGGGAGTGGGCCTAGCCAATGAGAGAGAGAGAGAGAGGTGTGCGGGTTGGCCTAGGCAATGAAAGAGGGGCGTGGGTGTGGGCCTAGGCAATGAAGGAGAGGTTTTGAGGTGGGCCTGGCCAATAAAAGAGGGGAGAGGCGGGGGTGGGCTTACCCAATGAAATATAGGTGTGGGGGAAGGCCTAGCCAATGAACGCCAGGTGTGGGGATGAGTCTAGCCAATTAACGAGAGGTGTGGGGGTGTAGGAATAAGAGTCTGAAGCCCATGTGTGTGTAGTTGATGTACAGCCACTTACTGGTAAACGGCAACATGGGGATTGGCCTAGCCAATAGAAGAGGTGTGGGACTAGCTAGTGAGCCACGGTTGGCGGGAAAGTTGTGTCACATCGCCCGGGCTTTGAGCAAAGGCCACAAACTACATGACTAAGCGACAACGTGCGGTCTCCGATTCACAAGAGCCTACCTGCATGCCCAGGACGGCCCACTTGGCTAGCTTGTCGCTGCAAGACATGGACATCGTACGCCCTTCCTCCGATATATTGCTCCTGCTAGATTTGATCCTCAACGCGCCAAGGACCTGCTCTTGCTCTCGGTCAATTCGCAGCACTAGCTCCCCCGCGGGCCTGCCCTCCCCGCCCCCCCGTCTCCCAAACGTCCCGTCGACAGACCCCTTCTCCTTCACAGCTGTGATTATCTTAGCCCCCGTGAACGCCATCGTCTCCGACCCCCGGCTTCCTCTACCACCCCCTCCTTCTCTTCTGCCGCCGTCTCCTCCCGCCCCCTCCCCTTCTCTACCTGTTTCTCCTCCCTTTCCCCTTCCCTCCCCCACTCCCCCCTCCTCCTCTTCCCGACCCCCTCCCTTCTTCCTTCCCTCTCCCGATACGCCCCCCTCTCTTCTCCACCCCTCACCACCCGCCCTCTTCCTGCCCCCCCCCCGCCCCCTTTCCCTCCTCGCCCTCCTCCTCCTTCGCGTTGCTCTAGTTTATCATCCCCCAACAACCCCCGCCCTTCCACGACACCACAATCCCGACAGTGTCCTCTCTCCACAGGCGACTCTCGACAACGGCGTGAGGACGACGATAATGCCGACGGCGGCGGCGGCGACGGCGGTGGTGACGAGCACTTGTCATCGCCTTCGACCACGGCCGCCGCGCAACGTTGTCGCTTGACGCGGTCGCACGACCGCCCTCGCTCACCACCGCCTGACACCAGCGCCGCGTCTTCTCCGTCCCCGCCGGGGCTAACAGACGGCGAGCTCTTCTTGCGGAGCGACCTCTCCGGTTGAGCCTCACTCCTGCTGCCACTCTGCTCCTCCGACCCCTCTCCCCTTCCCGGGCAGCACGATTGCCCCGCTCGGGATACTGGCTCGTTGGCAAACGCGGCAGGCGCGGTAGGCGCGGCAGGGGTGCCGGCGGCGGTCTGCTGTTGCGGCGGCGGCGGCGGCGGAGGTCTAGCCCTGGTATTTGTCGCTGATTGGCTGGTGCAAGAAACTGAAACTGCTGCTGCTGCTGCTGTTGTGCTAGCAGCGGCATTTGGGGGCGGCGACGGGTGCGGCGGTAACGCCTGCTGCGACTGCGACTGCGTCTGCATCTGCATCTTCGTCTGCATCTCCGACTCCGACCTCTGCCGCTGTTTCGCCTGCTGCTCATAAATTGAGGCGTCGCCACAGGGCGGGTCGCTGATGTACAGGTGCAGGCGGAGGTGAGGCTTCAGTCGCCACGCGCCTCTCCCGTTTCGCTCCAGCAGGAACAGCAGGCGGCCTCCTCCCGCCGGGGCACTGAGAGAGGGGAGGGGCGAGCCCATTGGTACCCGCGGTGGCGGCGGTGGCGGCGGCGGCGCTTCCGCGTGCACAGTAGCACCATCGCCACCGTCATCCCCGCCACCACCAGCACCACTACAACCACCACATCCAGCAGCACCACGAGCAGCAGCACCACCACCAGCACCACCATCACAAGCAGAAGCAGCGGCAGCTGAAGCAGAAGTGGCATCATTGGCGCAGCTACATGAATGTTTCGCCGTGGCTGTGTTTTGTTTATCGGTGCCTTCTAATGAAAGCTCCGCGGGTATCAAGAGGTGCAGTTCTTTCCACAGGCGCAGCATCAGCGCCCTTCGAGCGAGCACCTACGCTTTCGGGAAGGCGCGCACCGGGAAGACGACACACGGCGAGGAGGAGGAGGAGGAGGAGGAGCAGGAGCAGAAGGAGCAGGAGGAGGACGACGACGAGAAGGAGGACGAGAAGGAGGAGGAGGAGGAAAAGGGAGGGGGGGTTAGGGTCGAAAGGTAGCATACACGAAGAGCGTGGTCACGGGGGAGAGTTTCGAACTCTGGACAGTGAGGATCGACTGCCGTCGGTGTCATTCGTGGTGATATTTTTACCCATCCACCGGAGCACTGTATGATAACCGAACGCAAAGAATGATTTTACAGTTGCCTGAACCGACAAACAACGAGATGCAGCAGCGGCAGCAGCAGCAGCACCATCACCACCACCACCACGTTTCGAGGAGCTGTTTAACCACATGTTCCACATTCAAACAATTTCGCCAAACGAAGGTCGAACGGAAATGGAATAAGCTCACTACTCGGACAAATCACCGATTCCCACTTTTTGATGTAGACCCTTCAGGGCAGATGTATTCCTGATACCTGCTATGTATTATAAATGGTCATGTTGTCGGATGGGAGTCGAAAAAATCTGCATGATCTACGAGCACACGTTTCCTGTGTTGGATCTGTACTGTACAGACCCTTCACAACATAGCATAAGGGCAGGTAAGGATCTAGATCATCTACTAGTGCAGATAATGATATGTGCGGCAAGTGGACCATTTGGTGAGCTCATCTTACCTACGTAGTAGTATCAGACGTAAAACCAAGCGACTTCGCTTCACCAAAAATTTACAAACATTTGACACTGGAACATTCGTATATTACATGCCTGGCGTTTCATACCACTCTGTCCGAGAATATAGTACACGTTTTATGGTGAATTCAGAGTCCAACCGAGGGCTATATTTATCGCCAGAGTGGTGTCGTGCTGCTACAGTATATACCAGTACAGGACACCTGCGAAAAGCAAAATCCATGATACGGAGAAAGCCAGGGCAAGATCTACAGGGAAACACGAAAAAATAAGAAATTCGAGAAACCTGTTAATGAAACTACTGTAGTGAAGAACGCGCCCATTTTTAAGACAATACCGTAAAATCCAGCCTGGACGAGCTTTTCTTGTTTCTTGTTATATGTAAGGATGGAAGTTCCTAACTTACACGGCGCAAAAACATAGGGACCCCTTTCGAGAGGTTCAAGCGATCGAACGACCGACCGGCCGATCGACATATCGACGGACTGACCGACCGGGATCCACCAACGCCCACAAGCCCACAAGTTGACGACGGCTACATTTTTCCTGCTGACGCGAGTTCCCAGCGACGGCTACACAATCTTAGGCGTCCTGTTCATGTATATACGTCTTGACCAGCACAAATATAAGCAATGCCATGGTAGCAGAGGGGGGATGGAAATGCCATGGACGATGCCCGCTGGAGCCACACGTTCGCCCCGCGGAGCACACCGTCCCAGTGCTGGGGGGGTCTACTGATGTCGGCGGCACGGGTCTCGAACCAGCAATATATCGTTTCCTAAAAAAACGTAATTCATGAATTCACAACTATTTAATAGGAAGCCTACTGTACGTCAAAAAATGAATTATTAATTTCACCCACCATACAGTAGTTTAGCGTTTTTTATGCTGCTATTCCTAACAATATACATATATTTTACTTTTAATAGTAGGTTGTAGTGGGTCCAAGGTCTCCGGTTGGTACATCAGTTACACCGACCGACCGACAGGCCGAGCGGTTCTTCTTCGATGATGCGGCAGGTGACGAGAGCGATTAATACAAAAAACAACAACAGGGGTTACATAAGCTCACCTCCGCGTGCGAATCATGCACGACCGAGCCGTCCCCCGGTATCCTGTCCCGCCCAACGCACTTGTTGCCCGTGGCGAGGGTGACCACACGCAGGCAACGCTCGTCTTCCCAGGAGAGCTGAGAGGGGGGCGGGTGAGAGGCATTTTGACAAAAAAAAAATGATTAAAAAAAAATGCAACCGGCTGAAACTGACCCATTTTTGCAGCAGACACAACGGATAGCAGGCACAACGGATATGATGCGTACGACGTGTGTCGCGTTCTTCGCATAAACATCGGATATTTCTACCCGTTCACACCCAGCACATTTCACGCGTCCCGTGTTGATTCTTCATGCTGGATAAAAGTAGAGATATATAGGCGTTCTGGGGTAGCAAGCTACGACGACACAGAGATAACGTAATACTGCTGTACCAGGAACAACGCAAGCATGCAGTAAGGAGATCACGGCAGACAACGCGAAGGCCATGCCAACGTATTTATATACGAAAAACGTGTGCCTGGACGTGTCAGTATGCCGTTCAAAGCGCCAGCCGTCCACACTACCGTATTCATGTACATACGAGTACACTACTGCTCGTACACACGGTCTCACCATCTCACCACACCGCTTACCAGGTACATACCTGGGGTACCTGGTGGATACTACTGCTGCGCGCGGCTAGCTTGTACGTACCAAGTATCCCTATTACGGAGGTCCATCGTATATAGGACCATACATTGCTGTTCATAGTCAAAATAGGTGAATACATAGGTTTTAGTGTATACCATAGGCCCTTTCTACTATGGTTCCCAGTAATAGTGCACGACTACGACGGCAATAGCATCGGAGTTCGTCACAGCATGGTCCCATCGCGCACACCGACACGCTCATACATATGTACGATATGTATCGTACTCGTATGCTTAGCTCTGCCGGATGACACAAAAGAGCGACCACGGCAAAATACCACACGATATGGTACTATCGAAGAATGATGCGACGCACTTTACGAGTAGTTCGCCATCAGTCGACTTGTACTTTCTGATCATGATATACCTGTCGTTGCGCCTTTTTCGTACCAAGGTGCAGTTAGACTACAGTATACCTGGTACCTGTGGTATGAGTTCGCTCGCCATCTCCGTGGTATTATGCTACTGTTGTTGGGATGGGCCATGGGGCACTTTGGGTTTACAGAGAGAGTATGCCTTTCTATTCGTAGCCCCCTTGGGGCCCCTTTTAAGGGACCTTAAAAGGGATACAAGGGGCTTCGCCGGCGGCCTGGACGGCCGCCGGTCGCAGTCTTGCGTGATACCGGAAATGTTAGCAGCATTGTGGCTAAGGATGGGGGTCAGACGTAATGCCAAGAGTTACACACGTTAGCAGCAGCATTGTGTCGAAGGATAAAAATCAGACGCACTGCCCAGAGTTGAGAGCGTTCTGCACACTGCCCACGGAGAGTGACAACCGTACTACTCGTAATAAATGTGATCCTGTTGCTGCTGTACTCATACGTGTGTGCTCGTATGATATGTATCTTGGTCAAAAATCTGACACGTGCGCATTGTATGCTGTACAGTTCTGCTTACTGTGTGGGTCTACACATCTTCGAAACAGGCGGACAACGGCGACAACTGATCATCATACATATCCAACCCACCTACTTTGCACTGCTCACAGCTCGTGGTAGGTACTGTTGTAGTACAGCAGTAGTACTGTTACACACGTGTCTTCGATATATACCCGATGCACGTACGCGTATACATCTACGCGCCTCCTCCGCCAAAGAACAAAAAATAACAAAAAACGACAAAAAAAAACGTGTTTCCCCATCCCCGTTTGCAAATGCCATTTTTTTATTTTGAAACCTTCAACAGTAGAATGAGTACGAGGCGAAAATTATTTTTGAGGCGATTCTCTCGATAGCCTCGTATCCCCGATCGTCCTTCCTTCGCCGACACGTCTCCGATTCCAGCGTACCGAGACTCTCCGTCCTCTCTGTCTCAGAGAGCCCCGTCGTCTCCGGGCGCGCTTGACGGGCACGCCATTTGAGCTCGTTCGACGAGTCACCGACACGGGGACTAATTTCGTAATTGTGATTCAAGTTGGCACCACTATGGGCGTAAATGTAGGAACCGTTTAGAATTGATATTTATGGCACAACATTCCTTATATTTTCGTCCAGAGTGCTGTTGCAGTGTTGCAAAATCGTTAATTTCAAGCTCTCGACCTCTTTTTGTTCGACCGTGCTCCCTTTATGTGCGCGTGACGGCGAGACGCGAAACCGGCCAACCCCCTCCTCCCCCCCCCCTCGTCTGCACGCCTGCGCTCGCCAACGTCGGCTTTGGCCATGGGCTCGCTTGTATTCACGATGCAGAGCCAGGCTCGCTCCTCTCTCCGAAAAAATAACAGTGAGCGACGTATCCGGCGTCCCCAGACGTTTCGTACGTCATCGCGACGAAACCTGGACGGCGTGTTTGTTTCGGGAGTACGAAACATGTCGTAGATCTCGACCTTGCGTTCGCCCGCAGAGGTTCCCACGAAGGCGGCGCTGGCAGGGCGGCCGACCCCCCCGAGGCACCGGAGGCCGGAGAGCACGCCCCCGAAAAATCACGATAGAATATTATTCCTGTGGCGAGGCGTTTGGGTCAAAACGCTGAGAGGGCAGAGAGGGCTCGTAGATGGCGGAGATACCCGTCGTAGATTCCGACGTTGAGGCCCCCCGCGAGAGCGTGCGGCGCCGAGCGAGCGTATCGTCGGCGCCGGCCGCTACGGTCGAGGCGGGGGCACGCCTCAGCGAAGAAATCGCGGGGAGAGGCGGTCGGAGGCGGGAGATATCCGCAGACCTAAGGATGTGCATATGTGATAAGCGAACTACCTGGTAACCTATATAGATTTATAAGGGACAGCTACCAAAACCATGATAATTCTACGAGTGTTATCAACCGCCTATATACGAGCAGCGAGAGGGCCGAGCAGCACACGTGGGATGTAGGGTCATGTTGGGGCCGTGCCGCACGGCTCCTTTTCGTTGTGTTGCAACCATTGTAACCCGGGACACCGTCAACCATTGTGATTCGTTTCATCCCCCAATCACGCAGTGGTCGTCGCTGCTGTATACCAGGTATATATGCTCGCGTCACTATTTTTATCGTCAATTTGCCCCTGTGAAGTAAATCTCGAAGGGGTTGATAGAGTCGACACGCAAGCTCTGCGGCTACGAGTAATCGTTTGTGTGTATACTATGTGTGTTACTTCCTTCGATCGGCATCCAATACCCAGTGTCCGTGCCGATTCCTCGCCCTACATATTGTACGAGAGACGCACGTAGACCTTAGACACTCCTGTTGTTGTTCCAATTCTGTACAGATAGTGGTCACAAACTCTACCGTACG
Source organism: Saccharina japonica (assembly GCA_008828725.1). Classification (NCBI taxonomy): domain Eukaryota; class Phaeophyceae; order Laminariales; family Laminariaceae; genus Saccharina; species Saccharina japonica. The sequence goes on along the minus strand of MEHQ01002895.1, from coordinate 186,735 downwards.
TAACCAGCTTAGCCAATCAATGCCATGCCAAGCGTACTGGTCGTCAAAACCAATATTGCCGCTGTACAGTAGTGGCAGCCCATCTCATCAAGAGCTATGATATTTGTATGTATTCGTATATACGTATCGTGAGATCATGCTGTCATGATAACGGGACCATGCCTGCGTGTACCTTGCCTGCGAGTACCCTGCGGGGGACAAACTACTTGAAAATAGTGCAATAAAAAGTTACAGCACTCGAAAATGATCACAATTCACCGTTGTTTCTTGCACAACCACGCCTGCCAGCACGCTCCACTCGCGTCCTTGCGGCTTTCCACGGGGCTTGAGGCTGTCGAACTTTTGGAGCACGGCTGCCGCTATTCGGTCGCCGAGTGACGCCATCGTCCACCCCCTCAGCCCACACGATTGGACAGAAGTGCTCGCACGAGCGGCTGGCGGTGGTCTTGGGTCTTGGGTTTTGGTTCTCACGGCGTTCCAATGGTTCCAGAGGCGTGTTGGTTCTCAGGAAAGTTCGATATTTTTTGTAACTGTAATTTAATGTGATCATGTGACGGTTTCGTGTCATTTTGCGACCATCGTACATAATAGCAGTATAACGGTACAAGAATGCGCGTCCGCGAAGTACACGGTACGACTCGTACACGAGACACGAGTGCACGAGCTCGCGAATATACACGAGTACACGTAAGCACGTCACGCTTCTTCGATATCTGCCGTTGGTGGGTGTGGGGAACGGGGTGCAGCGGCTAAATAGGGTTTTAGTCTTCTCGTTGCGGATGGTCTGCTGAGAGACTGTCGACTGTCGACTACGAGTACTACAGAATACTGTTGTACTTACAAGGGCTCCGCCCCGCGGGCGGCTGACGCCGCCCGCTACGCTCGCGCAAAGGGGCAGAAGAGGCCCATGATGTAGTGCAAGCAAGCACCGACTTGAAAATGCCAAGAGGTTCATGGTGTACAGCGAAGAAACGGCGGTCCTGACATGCATGCAAAACATGCTCGGGATGCACATTATTATTAGCTCCATGCTTCAGGACAACAAAAAGCTGTATGTTCGAAAGAGAAATCACAGCAACACGGTTCACAGCACGGTGCTGCGCTGCCTGCTGTGGTGTGTGTGATTTGTGCCTTTTTCGTGAGTATGTGTGGTAGGACAACAGCAACGGTGGTGGTGGTGGTAGTACTTAAAGTCTTCCTACTTTGTATATATGTATGATATGAAAGAGAAAGCACAGCACAGCACGGTCGTCGAGTTGTGAAGTACGAAAAACAGAAAATCATGAAAATTTAATTTTGAAAAAAAAAAGCATCAGGCCGATTGCGTCGCATAAAACAAAAAAAAACGTTGAGACGTCGTTGGCGTGTGTTGTCAGCCTTGACGCTCCCCGCCCCTCCGCGATCACCTCGCCATCGATTCGGTCCGGGTCGAGCTCTACTGTGTTATGGTACTGCTGACATGATGTGGAAACGTTTGGTAAATACCTGGTATCAGGTATAAGAATCGTATTGGTAGTACTTGGAAGGCGGTATCTTAGGTGGGAACCAGGGATGGTTCCCGATGGCTTTGTGCCATCTCGTCTTCTCAGTCGTTCATCACGCGAAAACGGAATAAACCTGCTCTTCTTCTATCTCTACGCAAACAGCACACGTGAGTACCAACGAGTACCCGTTCCATAGATAGGCTGACCTGGCTAGGGATACCCTGTCCTCTTATACCTAGCATCACTACAACTGCCTCTCTGCCCCAGTGAGCCCCGTGGCCCGCCTCGCGTGAAGCCCGGTGCTCACCGTGGCCCTCGTTCGCCCGCTCCATCATGATGGTGTTCAAACCGCCCGCTTTCTCTTCAAATCATATTTGTTGCCATAAATAAGCACCGCTTGAATGTTATTTTACAGGAATAAACGACCCTTATATTTTTTTAGGACATACATGCTGCAGCAGCAACGCAGACAGAACGCCTTCATGCTTCCCTCGTGTCTCGATGGACACGCCACGCCTAGCCACGAAAAAGGCGACCGCGCTCCTTCCGCCCCCCCCTCTACTGGCCAGCGCCCTCCCATACCCACGATGGCGCCGGGTTGCGTTGCCGTGCTCTCTGGGCACACGCACGAACCCAAAAAAACTGGAAGAGGAAGACGCCTCTCGCGAACTAAAGTATATAGGGAACAAAGAGAGAAAGCAACGCTGAGCAAGTAATGACAGGAGGCGGTGTCGAAGTGGGAGCTCTGAGTGTGCAGGGATGAGCAATCTCTGGGCGAGATAGTAAGTAGTAAGTAAGTCTATGTACTACGCGGACTGCCGACACACCTTGTTGCTCCAGGAGATTTTTTACGTTCTTACCACATACTACTGGTATTTATTCGAGATCGTTTAGTCTGATTGGCTGAGGGCCAGGGTCTGGGTTGGTCTGATTGGCTTAGGGTTTTGAGGTTCAGAGTGGGTTCTCGTATTTATATTTGTCTCGTACACAACAGCAGTGTGTGTCAACTGTTTTATCGAAATAAAGCAACCTATTACGTATGGGAATGACCATTAATTAATAAGCAACCCTCTCTTGTTGTGGGGTTTGCTATCATACGAACACAAACAACCTTGAATCATTGGTCAATGAATCCTGAAGAATACTTTTAACCGCATTTTTGCAAGGGAGGGGTCCCCGCCACCTGTGAAGGATTGCCCGGCAGAGCTAAAACACCTGAAGGAACAAGGAGGGGATCGGAGAGCGCAAACCGACATCAGCGGGGGGGGGTGCAGACGAGCTGAAATGCCATCACCAATATAACGGGGGGGGGGGGGTTCCGAAGCCATTGTTTTCCTCGAATCTGGGAGCGCGCGAGATTGCCAGCAGGCAGCAGACAACTTTTAGAATCACACAATCCTTGTTTGATCTTCTGTTGGATCTAAATTTGAGCTGTGGACGTTGACTCACAAGCACACGCAGTCGTAACAACAATCGTCCGAGGTCACCATGCATGACGCTGTATGGATTTCGTGCCCGCAGTTTTCTGATTGGTCATTTTTTTTGGCTGGAAATTTTGTATGTATGTATGTGCCGTTGTTGGGCGGGCGGATCGTGGCGGTGCTGCGTCGCTGGGGGGGCGGGTCATCCGCTCGAAGATGCGAAGTATAATAATACCAGGTACCAGGTGCTCGTACTGCAGTACATGCTGCTACTCCCCGTGCGGAACTATCGTACGCGCTACATCTATGCGTATGTGTGTGTCGTTAGCTGCGATGCTGTAGTTTGTACGAGCCGGTTCACTCACAATACAAACTCAGTAGATGTACGTCGTATGCTATGTACTGTATGTTGTGTACATCTGTATCTCATATACAGCATATACGAAGTATGTATTTGTGTCGTCGTCCGTTGTTTTCCGGCGTCCGTTGTGAGCAATTAAGTTCGCATGCATGCATGCATGCATGCATGGTGCATGTGGGCCACAAGGAGAAGACGCGTAAAAACAACGCACTGAAAATGTCCCCGCGTGAGTCTCGCCCTGTGGCCTATGACGAGCTTCTCACATGATCTACCGGTTGGTATACACTGGTGATTTTTTTTTCATTTTTTTTTGCAGAAAGAGCCCGGTCGACGTATGTACAGCAGGTATCACGCAGCTTGCAAAGTTAAAAAATACCTATCAATAACCTACGCCGTTATTATTAGTAATCGGGAAAACTCACAACACTCACACCGCCGATGACGCTTTTTTTTTTATACGAAAAGATTCAGCGGGGGGTCTGGACCACGCGTGATTTATTTGCTCCAACGCGTATATATGGCTATACGATACAACAAACAGTTTTAGTAGTATATACCTCCTGCTGTGAAGAAGCAAACGTTCTCCCTATCTCAACGGCGGCAATGGATTGCCCCGCGAAATAACAAATACCTAGTATTGTAGCGGGAAAATTGTATTGTTTGATACACGAAGTATATTCTCACACCGTGTCAGGGAAATTAATTAATGGAGGACATACATACAATAACAATGCTTTGACATTTTCCTGCTTGTTTGACCCTGGATTATTTCCCTGCGGGGACTTTGTTTCTTGCTCATGCTGTACACACCGGGATCTGGTGGTGGTGGTGGTCTGGTGTATACATTGACGTGTGTGTGTGTATTATTGCCGGCGATCGGCCGAAAAACCCATCATTTTTTTTTTGTTTCTCTTCAAAAATGGGCGCGCTTTTGCGGCGCGCTGTTGCTGCAAGGAAGGGTGCACGGCAAGCGAGAGAGACACAAGCCCTCAGCACCTCAACAAAAGTCAGACATAATCGGAGAAAAAAACAAAAAAAAACAGTGGGGTGTGGTGGAGCTTCTGCACGAATTTGAAAGAAATAACCCCTTACCAGCATTCCATTGCGATACGTTGTAGTCAGTCAGAGATACCTACCGGTACACATAGAAGGCACATTCGAACTTTTGGGCATTGATACCCTACATAAACCTAGGGAGAGGAATTGGTTATATAGGATGGCGATCAACTGAACACACGCACCTGTGACATTTGATCTGTCGCAAGTAAATTGGTCGGCGAGCTAAAAAAGAAACGATATAAAAGTCACGCCAGAAAAAACACGCCACGAACTACTGTAGTAATAAAAATAAAAAATAAAACGTTTATGGGGCGCGCCCTATGTGCAGGAACAGGAGCAACCGGCGTTTTTTTTTGTGCAGGCTGTGTGTGGTCAATTTCTACCTTGCCCGTCGACCCAAACCAATCCAACCCCAGACATAACCCTAACCCTAACCCCTTGGGGGGCACGAGATCGGCAGGGGCAGTCACGCGGCTCCGCCGCGTGTTTTGATGGCGTTTTCGCAACAAACAAACATGCCGCCCAAAACGCAAGCCTCACCCATTAAAGCCGGCGTCCTGCACAAAACATTTCGCCGGTTGCTCCTGCACATAGCCGGCGTCTGCGGTGGAATGACAGGCGAATCTCGTCTCTGCTAGAGTCAAGGTCGTGAGTTCGAGCAATCCCGAGTGCATGCTCGTAGGAACTTTTTCTCGCAAAAAGTATCTTGACTGTTAATAGCGGAGAGCGCGAGAGCGTGAGGTAGCAAAATTCGGTGAAAATCGACGAGCGTTGGGAATGCTGAACCCTCTGCGCGATAAAAACCAAGGCAAGAACCGTAGTGGGGAGGAGAGAGAAGAGCCTGCGTTGTGACCCCGGATCTGAGTTACGACTACCGTTTGGAGGGAGTGGGACAGAAGTGCGAAGATAATAAAAGGAATGGAAAAAATAAATAAAATGAGGCGCGTCCGTTTACGGTGTGTTCAGCGTACGATTAGTTGTAGTGTCGGGAGGAAAAATCGCGGTCGGCAGTTGGAAAAAAAACGAGCCCGCGGACCTGATTCCAGCTGGACCTGATCCCATTTACCGCCCTGCTCTCAATTCCTGTTGATGTGGTGCAGAAACCTAACCACCCTCCGCAGAAGCCGCCAGAGGCCATGAGGGCGAAGCGCGAACCGTAGCGCGAACGACGCGTGCTGCGAGAGAGGTATACCTTAATTTGGCTGAAACGCTTCCTGAATGACGAGGTTCCTTATTAACCCATTCATAACCGAAAAAAAACAAATCCCACACTAATTCCAAGTAGTTTGTCCCCAAATTCGTGGACCATTCCTTAAGGGGTTAATCCAAAATCGCCGGAATTTCATCATTCTTATGTTGCCCCGGTGTTCATTCTATACGCGACTCAGGCCATGCATTTTGGACGCATGCTACGATAGAAGTGCACCATGTTTTTTCTGAGCTCCTCACTTAAGGAGCGTCATACCTCACCGAAAAAATTATTTCGGAGGAAAATAAATGTGCTGCCGGACGAGAAATATCGTGACTGAAGTATACTCTGAAACATTGTCCGTCACAAAAATGAAAGTCCGACGAATTTGGGTTAAGGAGCCCGATCGTTCAGAAAACGATCCAGCCAAAAAAAGGTATACCCTATACCTCTACCGTAGCACGCGTCGTTGCTGTTCATCGGGTAACCCTTTTTTTCCCCTCTTAAAAATCAGTTTTTGACTTACTATTAGTATAGAGCTCCTCAAGCGACCGCTCTCAGAAAAATCATGGTGCACCTGCATGCAGGCTACCGTAGCAGGCGTCGAACCGTCATCGTTTTCTATCCGGCACAACCCAGCTGGGAGATCTACCCTAAGTGGTTGTCAAAAGAAGACTCGTGTTCAGTTGGGCATAATATATACTCCGAGGTACACCCGGGTACCCAACCTGTGGTCGTTTTGGCCAAACATACCCGGGTATCTTGTCACTTGAACACCCCTTCAAAGGCGTGTTTATGGTTCGGGTATGCATACAGGGTTCTCCTTCGGAGGCATTTGGACGTGGGGTGGCGCAAGGAAAAAAATCGATGTCGTTTTTATTTCAGCTATGGAAAACGAAACGCCCACCACGAGCCGTTGAAAACTCCAAGTCTACACAGCCCAAAAAACGAAAGGGCACAACCACTAGCCACCAGCAAACGAAAATCAGTACATACATACAAACGTGTATACTCGTCTGAGGTACCCGGGTAGCCAACTTGGTTGTTTGGGTCATACTCGGGGTATGTATCCCGGTACCCCCAGAGGATATATATACCCTATACCCAACATATACCCTGCCCAAGACACCCTTGAATCTCCCAATGATGTGATTGCGTGACTACTTGTGACGCATACAGTTGAGGTACATATACTACTCGTATAGTGTGGGGTGCGTACCAATAATCCTCTCCAACCGAGGGTTACCTGACTGGGCTCATCACGAACCGAGAGATAGTAAGCCGATGCCCTTGGTTGGGCGATGCAGCACCAACCGCCCTCACAAAAAGCTGCTGTGACAACCCGCCACATACCGTCAAGAAACATACCGTGAACCAACAAGAGTCGGGATCGATGTTCAGTAGCGACTGCAAACACAGTACTCGTAGTCTACAGTACTCCTCGTAAAATGCCCAGAAGCATGGAGCTCTACTGACGAAGAAGCACAAGCGCAACACAGCAGTCTTCATTTCCCTCGGCCTAGAACCCCCCCTTCAACCCAACACACACAAAAAAAATGCCCAACACGCTAGCGGATATGCCTGGTAACACATGGTGGTACATGCACGAAACAACCCTAACGTAAACACAAACGTTAAGACAATCTTCCCCATCATTGCGCTGCGTAACAGGTATACCCAGTATACCAACATGCTAGTAGCAAGCAGTGGCGAACCTCCACCACAACAAGGCAATGCATGCGGGAACAAATCTTTCGGGAATAACCCGATATAGACTACAGCAGTACACCGGTATACTAATATTATAACAGGGCGGAAGACGTGTACGTATATACCCCGTATAAAATAGGATGACTTACTCGTACTCGTGCGGTGTCGCGAAATCCATATCCGCTTACTTAAGCCCCCCCCCCACCCCCCCCGACCTTAAGCCCGCCCACGAATAGCCTGGGTCCAGGGTAAGCGACTTGGTGCTTATTTCGGGGGACCGTAGTATTGAGGACCCTTCACACACACAAAAACCTTCATATTCCAATATTTTTACTAAGCATATTTGGTCCTAATTACTCGTAATATTATAGCAGTTTGTGAAAACCACCTTATAATCCCCAGCGGTCCCGGGCGAGACCGTCGTCCCGCAGCCAATCTATCTTGATTGCCATCCTCAAACAGACCCACCCGCCAGGCGGCCAAACCAACAAACTTCGCTGGAAAAAAGACGGGCAGGCTCCGCCCGCCAGGCGACCAAACCAACAAACTTCGCTGGAAAAAAGACGGGCAGGCTCCGCCCGCCTCTGGTACCACTTTCAAGGGAAAACAAAAACTCACGAGGCGACCAACCGTACGCAAGACGTATCATACACCCGTTCCCCTCAACACACAATACTAATTCAAGGAGTAGTTAAGTAGGGTATAAGACACTCTGAGGGTACCCGGGTATCTACCCTCTGGGAGTACCCGGGTACTAATCCTCCCAGGGTACCCGGGTACCTATACCCGGGTATCTATCTTCTCAGGGTACCCGGGTACCTACCCTCGGGCGTATCCGGTACCTGGGTACCTTCCCTCTGGGAGCACCCGGGTACCTACCCTGGTACTCGGGTACATACTCGAGCACGACCACGACAATCAGGTTCGGTACCCGAGTGCCCGTAGTACATACCCCAACAAAAAACGCCTTTGGAAGAAGAATCACACAACGCTGCTAAAGAAGCGACGGAAACATTTTTTTCCGGGTTCATACCCCCAAGGTATCCTTCTCCCTCACCTCCAACGTCGTGTAAACATATCTTGCCAGAAAAACATGCATCACACCAATACTTGTATAATATATACCTGCCAAAAAACAACTATGTCGGGGATTTCCCCAGCGCTGCGCCATTGAGACCCTCTTTTCACACCGAAACATGCCGCACGCACAGCACAACTAAGTCTAAAATACGTAAAACTATACTCTTGGCGCGTTTTATCGCGATAAATGACGGCTTGGTGACCTTGCCAAGGACGTAGAGTTATCGCGATAAAAAAATGGCGTACAAGCTTGGGGGCTTGCGACGCCAGCAGACCACAAAAAAAGCCACCCCTAATCAGCAGACAAAGGGAGGAGAGACGGACAAGCACCCCCTCCCCCCCCCCCCCCCACCCCTCGGCCTCCACAACCTGCACGAATATCATATTTTGAGCGCTTGCTTTCTCCTCCCGAAAGGGACGCTTTTCGCCTTCTTTTTCCGCCTAAAACGGGCGCTTTTAGCCTTCTCTTTTCTCCCCCAAAACGGACGATTTTGGCCTTTTATTTTCCTCTTACAACGTGATGCTTTCACGTGTAGAACCCGTTTTCGTTACCACGGAGCTAAGTTTCAGTATTCTAAGCCCGTTTTTTTTTGGTGATCACATATCTACTTCCAGGGACACGAGCGAATATTGTGATACTTTCAACATCATCATCATCATCATCACAAGCCTCACCACTATCATCACCATGATGATGGCCGTGATATCACAGCAGCAACGCTTTTTTTGCCTGATTCTACCGTGCTCGTGCGTAGCTAAATATTTGCTGCTCCTGCTGCTGCTCCTGCTGCTGCTCCTGCTGCTGTTGCTGCTGCTGCTGCTGCACCGTTTCGGCCCACACGCTACAAGTAACGCAGCACCCACATCTGAGCCGCGCAACAACCGCTTTTTTCCTGTCTTCCAAAGCCCTCCTTTCCCGCGAAAAAAAAGAGGTGCATTTCCAGTTCGTTCGTATGCCCAGCAAACCTCACAAAAAGACACCCCCTTGTTCTCTCGCACGTTTCCGAGATTGCTGTGCTGTGGCGGCTGCGGCCGCTGCTCTGCGCACCAAGAAAGCCGCCACGAAAAAAAAAAAAAAAAAAAGCGCGCTTCCACAAGGATAACACCATACTGCTGTACGTACTGTAGTGTTGGTCCATATTGTATGGACATTTTTCTATATATCGAAGAGATTTCGACCTTCGAGATATTTTTTGTTATGCCCCCCTCTTCCCTCTTCCCTCCCCCTGGTATCCCTGTATATTTTTTCAAGTTGATACAGCCAGCACCGAAAAAACGAAAGTTTCGGCATACTGTACATATCAGGTACCGGTATCAAATACAGAAATCGTTTTCGTATTTCCTTTTTCGTTTTTAAAAAGTATCGAATATCGTAACGATTTTTTTTTTTTTCGTGTACGTATCGATTTCATTGTTTCGTGTATCGATGTCGTTTCGAAGTATGCTTCGCGTTCGATATCACTATCACGGGGTGGGCATTTGTTGTAAGAAAAACCGAAAAACGGCGTGCAAACAAACCTACGGGGATAAAACCTTGATTTCTTCGTCCATCGCGGGTTCTGATTGTACAACAAATGCCCACCCGGAACAGATAATACCGGTACGTGGCCACCAATCGCGTTCAGTCCAGTTTTAATAGGTGCGCAGGCAGCCGCCCTTGCTGCGCGAAAGGTTGCGCTTGAAACACTGGAGCCGCCATAGCCAGGTCTCTGGGGACGGTGTCAATTGTTTAAGTGAAGGGCCTCTCGATACCCAGTTCCTTCATAAGCTTTATTCGGGGTCCTGGTGGGAAAAATAACGAGTGCGGGTGTGTGTGCGCGGCGTAGCGTAACGGGGGTGGGGGGTGGGGGTACTCATGTCGCGTGGGGGGGGGGTGGGACAAACAAACAGACAAAAAACGCGTGGACAACTTTTGTGACGGCGTATACATACTACTGTAGGTATATACATACATACTTCAAAGTATGAATTAATATATAGCGTGTGATATCGGTCAGCGAAATCACTCGTAAAAGTCACCGATGATCCGAGACGCGTGACCAACCTGTGACGGGGGCTACGAAAATAAAGCGTGATATCGGTCAGCGAAATCACTCGTAAAAGTCACCGATGATCCGAGACGCGTGACCAACACCGGTAGCTACGAAAATAAAGCGTGATATCGGTCAGCGAAATCGCTCGTCAAACGCGCAGGCATCGATGATCCCAGGCGATCTTTTCCTATATAAATCGAAGCTTGCCTACGTCGACAACCCGGTTTCGAGCTTCGCCTGTGAGGGTGCGGAGAGAGCAACAAGTGTCGTTTTTTTTTTTTTTGAGGCGTGATAAGATAGGGTTGTACGTAGCAATTCTGTTTTTTGGGGCCTTCTGAGGCAAATTTCTGACTGACGTATGTATAATACTACTAATAGCATGTCTATTATGTACGGGGGACCATAGTAAATAGGGCACACGGTACACACATAAACCTATACATTTCCCTATTTTCAAGAACGAAATTTGGGTCCTATTAACTATGGCCCCCCGTAAACAGTATTGCCTATTAGTATGCTCCTCAGCCCAACATCGCTGCAACACCATCAGGATTCACCATAATATTCGTGATCTATGTACCTATTACGGGGTGGGCTAATGATGCCATAGTAAATACTAGTAAATAGGCCCTACGGTACACACAAAAAACGAAATATTTCCCTATTTTTACTAGCAATATTTGGTCCTATTTACTCATAGGGCCTCCCCCGTATTAGGCCTTGGGAACATTCGTCGGCTTTTGCCCTTCTAGGTTTTCTCGAAATCAGTTTTGGGTGAGATACAGAGCTCCTATACTATAATCAAGTGTGGAACCTCAGAACAATAGACGCCACCCCTAGAAGGCAAAATAAGCACGCCTCTTCTACAAACCCGGAGGAATAGTGATGACGACCAGATGATGATGTTTTCTCGCATTTTAGCTTATTCTCCTTCCCCCCCCCCCAACAAAAAAAACAAAACAACAAGCCCGTGGTTACAAAAAACAGGCAAAAAGTATAAAAACAAAAACAAAACAGAAAACGTCCCGAAGGAAAAAAAAACACACACACACACAAACCAACACGAACCAAAAACAAAACACAGTGGGTTCGTAGGTGCCCCGATTTCAGAGCGCCCAAGATAATAAAAGTATTCGGGATTTAGGGAGCGGTCAAATCGGCATGCGTGTCCCGCCCATACAAAAAAGCTACTACTGTATATAGTGCCCGCTATCAGACAAGAGCAATGTGTAGTTAAGAGCGCTTGTTTAGGCTTGTCACGGGCAGACGCTCTTAAATCGGAGTACCTGCCCACTGCAGCTCAAGAGGGCGTAGTCCGGAGGAAAAATAAGAAAAAACTCGCGCACTCACCCAGCGGGATGCCGATTCCGGAAAGCTCGTCTTCCTCGGTCATCATTTTTAGAGTCTTGAAGTCCACCTGCGATAAAAAATACGAAAACAAAACGAAAAACTAAAAACAAAAAACGGAAGTCAACAGGTTTCGCCCCACGTACCGCAGCAATGCGAGTAAACGCCGCGCTTGGTGCTAGCAATGTCTGCCTGGTCGGTGAAAACCCGACATGCTCCGTCCCGGCATTGCAGGGATGCGAGCGTCTATGGTCATACGACCACGGCCATGCATGAATATGAAGTACACCCCCCCCCGCCCCCCCAACTTGACGATACTAAAAAAGTGGTCG
>MEHQ01002895.1:102041-161826 GCA_008828725.1 Saccharina japonica | reverse complement strand
GGGGAGCAGCGTTGGGACCTGGGGAGCGATGATGGGGGGTACCCGTGTCATGCATGGCCGTGGTCGTTTGACCATAGACCCTCGCATCCCAATATACAATGCCGGGGCGGAGCGGGGGAGGTGTACTCATTAGCCGCATGTCATGCATGGCTGTAGTCGTAGAGGGTCATATACCGTCGCATCCCTACAACGCCGGGACGGACGAGCACGTCGAGTTTTCACCGACCAGGGGGGCAGCCATTGCTCTTGCGCTAAGCACGAAGCGGCCGTGAGGTGTGTTGACAAGAGTCGCATGAAGAGTGCGCTGCATCCTACTGCAAATAATCGCTTGAGAGGCGGGTTTCGAAACCTTGTGCGTAGAGAAGGGGGGGGGGGTCACCAAAAACCAACCCACGAAAACCAACCAAAACAATCAGCGAACCAATCCAGAAAATGCCAACCAACGAACGAATCAAACAAAGAACGCCTACGCAACAACACACCAAAACCAACCCAACCAGGGAAGAACAAACACACAAAAAAGTAACCATATTAAACCAACTTACCAACTAATCAACCAATCAATCAACCATCTTACCCATCGAACAACCAACCACCCAACAAACCAACCAGCCACCCCACCAAAAACATTCCAACCACCCGCCCACCCGGACACCCAACCACCCACCAACCCACGAATCCACCAACCAACTCAGCAAACAACCAAACCCAACAACATATCTCTAACCTGGTCGTGGGTGACCATCCTCTCCAGCGTCTTCCAAGGGCGTCCCGGCGTGGGCGACCACCTCATCCCCAAGCGGTTCGCGGGGTCCTGCAGGAGCCTCTCCCCCTTGCGAGTCCGAGGGAAGAGCCGGATCCTCTCGGGCTCGCTGGGGGTACCGTCCGGCGTACCCGTTGTAGATATCCCTCGATATATCTGGAAAACCGCCGCCGCCCACCAACCACCACCACCACCACCACCGCCGCCGTCGCGAGGGAAGGGGAAACACATAAAAAAGTTCAGGTATACCGCAGAGAAAGGAGGCGGATGCATGTCGGGGAGGGGGTGTACTCTATATTCATACATGTCCGTAGTCGTATGACCATAGACCCTCGCATCCCTGCAGGACCGGGACGGAGCATGTCGGGTTTGCACCGACCAGGCAGACTTTGCTAGCACCAAGCGCGAAGCGCCGTGGGGTGTTGGGGCGAGTCGCATGACGGGTGAGCTGCATCCTGCTAAGAACCGCTTGTGAGGCGGACTTGCATCTGGATGACAGCTTCAATGGGTTAATTTATTTTCCGGCGTGGTCAGGGGGGGGAGGGGGGGTGGACGCAGGGAGGGGGCTCGGGGGTTTAGATAGGGTAGTGCTCCCCGGGGCAGCAGCGGCGGCGGCGAGACCCTTTTTAAGAACTGCAACCATTGTTTTTGGGGACAAACTACTTGGGAGTTAGCGTGGGACACATTTTCTCAGTATCTAGTGTTGTACATAGCAAAGGGTTGAAAGTTATTAGAACCTAGGAGCGAGAGGGGCAGAGCCGAGGTGGTATCATAGCTGCTTCGTTGTGGTCACGATGATGTTCCGTGTCTGCTTGAAAGCTGATATAATACGTATGACACGTACGTCCTGCCGTAATACCAGTGGCCTCGTCACGCGCGATCGCAGAACGGTTCTCGTACCGTTCTCCGCGATTGCACTCATACGGCAAGCAAGCGGAACTACGGAGATCATGTGGGTAAGCGCGTATCGACACCCATGCACAGAGGATGCCCCCCTCTCCCCCGTAAGGTCGCCACTACAGCACGCATGGGGGGGTGGCAGCATATCACCCCCCCCCCCCCGCTCCCCCCACAGGGAGGGAAACATGATAGCAGAACGTTTCTATGTGATATGTGGAAGCCACGCAATGAGCGCTCAACTGTTGGAGGTGTCTCTATTAGGAGTAGGAACAGTGCTCGGGATGCGTGGTCAATGGTAAAATTACTAAGTCAAGCAACAAATTGAGTACGTCGCCCCGTGCCCCCCCCCCTCCTCCCACACGGACTCTCTCTTCCTTGCTCCACCCGCACAACCAGGTTGCTCCTCTTTAACTCCTCGCACACAGGGTGAGGACAGAGCGACTACTGCTGTATCATAACATCACAACGCTAATGTTTCTATCAAATATATAAAAGTTACGAGGTTCCCCTTCGGGATTGTGGTTGACTTGACATCCGGGGGGGGGGGGGTGTCGCCAAGCTGAAAAGAAGGGGAGAACAAACACAGCAGGCGTTTGTTTGTTCCTCGTGTAACAAGCTTTTACTCGTACGTAGCCATCGGGCAAGAAAGAAGGAAAAAAAAAAAAAAAAAACTCATGAAAGCTACAAAAAAAGAAGAAGTACGAAGCCACCGGGCAAAGCAACCGGGCAACCAACACCGACCAGCCCAAACGAGTTGATAGTTACAGTGGTTCTACAACACATGTTGGGCAGATCACGACCTAGATAAACTATTACGGGACAGCATAGTATTCAGGACCTACGGTAGACACAAATACCTCTATATTGACGTGTTTTTACTAGTATTAACACCATTTAGTCCTATTTACTATGGTCCTCCCTAATAGATAAATCGATGAAAGATCAGGTGGAACATCTAGATCACGACCTAGATCACGACCTAGATCATCTAGGCAATCTAGATATCTAGATTGGATAATCTAGATAATCTAGATATCTGGACTAGACAATCTAGATAATCTAGATATCTAGATTAGAGAATCTAGATAATCTAGATAATCTTGATGATAATCTAGATAATCTAGATATCTAGATTAGATAATCTAGATAATCTAGAATAATCTAGATCATCTACAGTACGAGACAGATGTTAAGACTCTGCCAATTAGATTTGGGGGAAAACATAAGAAAGTGATCTCTTCGTATTGAAAATAGCGTGGAACACACCCAGTCTTACATAAGAATTCCAGCCTGGCCAGAAAAAAAGACATCAACATATGACGCGTACTGTAGAACCTGTAGAGCTGTGAGTCAGCAGAAGTTACACGACCAAAAACTCATCGGTGGGTGCCGTTAGCCACCTAACTAACCGACTCAAGTCGGTAAGTCGGATGGCGAAGCCTGTCGATGCCAGGCCGACTTTTGCCCTTCCGCCCACTCAAGTCGGGGCGAGCGAAAGCGAAAGCCAAATCAGCCCCCTCCCTGGCCGGAGGGAAGGGGGCCCCGCTCAAAATAAATAAATAATAAGTGTCCCGCATTTCAACAACCCTTCCTACAAGTATGGAAAACCCCCAAAAAGTCGGATAGTCGGCACCTCCAGGAAACGACTATCGACAACTATTATTACGGGGGACCATAGTAAACACTACACTAGTAAATAGGACCAAATATTGTTGGTAAAAATAGGTAAATGTGTAGGTTTTTGTGTGTACCATAGGTCCTATTTACTATGGTCCCCCGCATGAGTCCCGACTAATACTTAAATTGGGGACTTCAAGTCGTGCCGAGTCCCAGCTCTCATCACTCCCGTCTATTTTCGAGTTTTGATTTTGCCATCCGAAAAAAAAACTCCACAATCATCCTCGTCTGTTTTTTTTTTTTCGTTTTTCTTTGTGTTCTCCTAAAATGTGTGTGTGTGTGTTTTGTTTAATTACACACACCTTCCAGTCCTTGAGCGCCATGCACAGCGGGACGGCGGCGACAAAATCGCACCGCTCCTTTCCGTCGGCAGGCGCGGGGAACGCCTCCTGAAACGCCGCGGAAACCCGCGCGAGCTCCGCCGGGCGCACCAGCACGCAGGCGGCGCACTGGTCCAAGTTAGGCCGCAGCTGGTCCATCATGCGCCCGCTAGGGTGTTCCAGGTGGCATATCTGCATAAGCGACGGGGGGAAAGGGGAAGGCGCGGGGGGGGGGGGGGGGGGGGGGGGGGGGGGGGGGGGTGGGGGTTACTCATGTCATGCATGGCCGTATTCATACGCCCATAGACCCTCGCATCCCAATATACAATGCCGGGGCGGAGCACGTCGTTTTTTTTATGCACCGACAAGACAAGACACTGCTTGCGCCAAGCTTTGCGATTTGCGGTGGAGGTGTTTGGGTGAGAGTCGCATGAAGGGTAAAAGCTGCACCCTCTGCTAAAAACCCCGGGGGGTGACGCTGCTTCCTGCTGTCGCCGCGCGGAGTATGGCAGCGCAAAAGGCGCGTTTGCTACGGCGTTGCAGGCGCACTTTTTTTTTTTTTTTTTTTTTTTTTTTTCTTCTTTTGAGGGTGGCCCTTATTTGATCATAGTATAGGACCTCTATATACCTGCAGCAGTAAAAAAAAAAAAAAAAACGATTTTCGAGGAAACTAAAAATGCTACACCCGATAAAAAAAATCCCACGGCCTTAAGGATACAAACATGAAGAAATACGATAAGAAGTGCAACACAAGAATGAACTTCGGGCGGTTTTGGGTTAATAAGGCGCCCCCCTGTCAAGTCAGAAAACGGTTCCAGCCGAAAAAACAATTCGTTATTTCTATCGTAGCGGCACGCGTCAAAACAGCGGAGCCACGCGGACACAATAATATTTTGCCCCCCCCTCCCAAAAAAAAACAAGAAAAATACCGTATTACGTATGACGAGTGAAGAGCGTTGACTTCGTCCGCACAAAAGAGTGTGCGATTGTTTTTGTTTTCTCAAGCGCTCGGACTTTGTTTTTTGTTTGCCTTGAGAGCGAAGAAAGCAAAGGTTAAGGTTGTCAATAATGCCGAACAAGGGGGTTGTTTGCGGAAAGAAAAAAAAAATGCTGGTCGAGAGAGAACCCTTCCGAAACATATTTATACGATGTTTCTTTATTACTATTATATAGGGTCGTTCTTATAATAGAGCAAATTTTCCAAAATTTCATTTTTTTTCCGAAAAAACCCCCAGGAAAAGCAGTAAAAACAGGATTAAATTGGAAAGTTTGGAATTTTAACAGAGGGCAAAATATATGGAAGGTGAAAAAATAGCGCGAAAACAAATATTGGAAATTTTGGGGAAAAGTTGTGCTCATAAGAACGACCCTTACTTAGTACCCCTTATCGTTATCGAGAGAAAACGACCGCAGAAAAAAAAAATCGCACGTCTTCTTATGTGAGAACTGAACGCTCTGTTCGGCAACCTTCGCTTCGTTCGGAAAGGAGCAGAAGATAATTTTCCCGTACATACATATCATACATATTTATACAGCAGCGGTGGGCACCCCCTCCAAAAAGGCAGTTAGTTGTTGTTTTAAACACTATTATTTTTATATTTCTCCGGTTATATGTATAATATAACATTCTGTCGTTCGTCTCGCATGAATTCGAATATGGATCGGGATCAATCAATGAGGCCTCTCTCTCTCTTTCTCTCTCTCTCTCTCTCTGCTGCTGCGATCAGCCGGAGACTCCCACCCAGGGCTACTATATACCTCTACCCCCGCGTTGATTCACCGGCGATCAACGCGGCACCTCGTCGCAGAGAGAGAGTAGTTGCCCCGGTAAAATAAACACGACAAAACTGATGTTTTTTTTATTCTAAAATTACCCATACAGGTGAGGAGCTCTGCCAGTCAAAAACTATTTTCGGTCCCCACCCCCCCCAAAAAAAAACGCCTCCACGCGTACAATGGCGGCTCGGTAGCCCAACCCTACCAGCGGGGTCCCTCCCGACCTCGCGGCGTGCGGCATGCATGGTGGGTGTCCGGTGGTCTACCCACCCCTTTTTTCAAGGCCACCTCGTGACAAAACCAAGACAAAAAAGTCATATATATATTATCTCCAATATGTTTACATACCAGGTGTTTTTTTTCGTAACACTACTGAGAAAAAGTGATTTCATACTTCGGTATTGTTCTATTAATATGAATAATTCCATTTACGGTAGTAGTTTTTTTTTTTTTTTCTTTTAAATATGTTTTCGTGACTTGTAGTGCCGATTTTACCTGGTCTTATCTCTACCATGGCCTTGCCCCATTTGTGTCTTTATTATAAAATGGATACGCGCTTGAAAAAAAGGGTATGATACCACTGCTGTATAATATAATAAGGATTTATATTTCAATCCAGCTAGGCCGACGCATCGGTCGAGCGCCCCCCCCCCGCCCTCCGTCGGCCAATTTGAGGGTCTGCGGTGCGTGCGTGCATGCGGCGGGAGTTGCCGCTCGGGGAAACACCCCGAGTCTATCTATTAGCAATGCTCCAGACACCCGCTTTCACCTTCCTGAAGCAGGAGCGCCCGAAAGAGCAAAGCTGCTGCTGGTCCCTTTTCATACCCGGAGGGTGTGTGTAGAAGCAGTCCGACCGAGTGCACTTGTAGCCGTACCGGCAGGGCGTGGTGAGTTGGCGCGTCGGCGGCATATTCAGCACGAAAGCCCTGCTCAAGAGCCGCGCTGGACGCACGCGCGGCGGCTGCTTCTGCTGCTACTAGAACTACTACTACCGCAGCTGTCGCCGCCGCTGCCGCTGCTGCTGCTGCTGCTGCTGCTGCTGCTGCTGCTGTGCCAAGCGAAGCAGAGCCGAAGAGTTCTCGCCTCTGTTTCCTGGAACAAAAATGAGAAGAAAAAAAACGGCGGAAGCGTGCGTGGGGGGTCGGGGGAAGCGGCAGCGGGATGGGGGGTGAGGGGAGGGGAGGGGAGGGGAAGGGAGGGGAGGGGAGGGGGTGGCAAACTGGTGAGGGAGAAAGGTAAACGCTGTCCGCGACTCCGCGTAGAACGTGCCCGGCTGCAGCATGATACATATATATACTGGTACCAGTCACGCAAGGCCTTCGCATCATTCCGCAATGTCGGTACAAAAAAAAGCAAGACGACCACGTTGGTTTACTAACCGCAAGTTGGTGTGTCCGACTCGACAACATCTGCGATTTAGTTTATTACGGGAGGGCCGTCCCATTTCGTGAGGGAGTATACAAGAGTAGCTTCCCACACGTTCCGAGAGAAAAATGGTTTTGACAAAACACCGCTGCTGTGTCCGACACCAACACAACAAAACCCTATATAGACCAGGTATGTACACAACCTTGACCACAAAAGTGTCATAGCCCAGTCAACCAAACTTTTAGGACTTGCCCCCTTTGTCTCATGTAGAGCAGTGCGCCCTTCAACCATTGCAGTGTGTCTGCCCTTCAACCATTGCAGTGCGCCCTCCCAACCATTTTATCGCGTTAGGTGGTAAATGGTAAAGCTCTACTGGCTCTGGTGTGTTTCGCGGACTAAAAGTTGGTGTCTTTGACTCGAAAACAAAATCCGCAGCGCAAATTATTAATACTCGTATATAACATATAGCACATTCTTACTTCGAAATCCGTCCTTTTGCCGGGACGTATGATGCATATATATATATATATACTCCTTTGCTCCGCATTATACATATTATACCAGACGTATATACGAACTAATGTACAGCAGTAAACATATAGCGGTCAAAAGCATCACGCACAGCTTGCAAAGATGACTTTCGAGGGATTTTTTTCTATCTCACACAGCTGAGTTTTTTTTTTTTTCCCCCTCTCGTTGCCCCCAAAACAAGCATAATATATACCAGGTATATATGTAGCACGTGCGTGTGAGTTCGTGTGTTCTTCAACACGACGACTGCATTTCTTTCGCGTCCATATTACACATATTACACGGTTAAATGAATGAATGAAAATGGATGGATGGATGGATGGATGGATGGATAGATGGATGGATGGATGGATGGATGGATGGATGGATGGATGGATGGATGGATGGATGGATGGATGAATGAATGAATGAATGAATGAATGAATGAATGAATGAATGGATGAATGAAGCGTAACCGTTGACGTGGTCCATGCAGCCCGGCTCCTGTCGTATCCTCTACCGTATCTTATCGTATTTCCTACCGCAGGAGGAGTGGTAATTTAGTTTTCTGCTCATTTCCATTCCTGCCCCGCCAGTTTTAATAATACGTTACATCATATATATACAAGGTTAGGTTCCCCCTTCGGGATAATTGTGGTTCAACTTAAAAAAAATCCGGGGGGGGGGGGGTTGTGTCGCAAGCTCAAAAGGGAGAACACAGCAGCCGGCTCCGGAGAACTTGCACATACGTGCGAGTCTAACGAATCTGCACGTACATTCAATACAGTTATACGTATAGCAGGAGTTGTTGTAGATATGTATGGCCTACATGGGTACCAAATGGGATCGAGGTGCCAGGTGGGCCTCCGGCGGCTCCTGCGGAGGGCTGATTATATTTCTGCACTTCGTGGGTGGGAGCAGGGTGCCAAATGGGATCAGATCCGGGTGGGATCAGGTCCGGGTGGGAGCAAGGGTAAAGATGGTGCAAAAGTACGTGCAGTTCTAACAGCCCACAGCACGTACGTGCAATTATACGGCTGGTGCACAGCAGCAGCAGGCCTTCGTTCCTCGTATATACCAGCTACTCGTGAGTACTGTTGTCTGTAACCATTGGGCATGAACGAAGAGCATGCAAAAGCTCTTCAAGGCTAAAGAAAACATATGTACGTATATATGAGGCCACCGGGCAAGTAACCGGGCAAGTAGCACCGACCAGCCCAAACGACTTTATAGTTACCCTACGGGTATGTCTATATACTACTCCGGCCCGAGAACCTAGCCCCCCCCTGTTTAGTCGTTCGGACTCTCCGGGTCTTTATTTATTATGGGACAGCTTTTTTTTCCCTCCATATTTTCCATCTTTTTTTTTTTCCCACCAAGAAAAACAGGAAAAACAGGAAATGTTCGTAGTATATTTCCAGAATTTTGGAAATTTAACAGAGGGGGCAAGATACTAGGAAAGTTGACTTTCACATATTTTGATTACATGTATGTATATGATACGTATCCATTTTGAAAAAAAACTAGGGAAAATCTATACGAGTATAACACAAATGAAATTGACGAGGAAAAACCCGTGGAAAATCGTAGCGAAAATAGGAAATTTAGGACAAAAAGTCCTTCGAGAATAAAGGCCCTAAGGTTGAGAATAGAATCCTCCTTTGGACTCTGACGTGAAATAATAAAAAAGAACGGGTATTACCGGTATACCTACGATAATAATACAATTACAATTATGATACCAGTATATACGCTACACAAACCGCATCACCCGGGTGATATCGTATCACCCGGGTGGTATATTATCACCCGGGTGATAATATTGGTATACGGTAATCAATATAATAAGATAACACCCCCCCGTCACACGGGTGGTATCACCCGAGTGTTAACCCATTCAGAACTGAAAAATGTATCCAACACTAATTCCAAGTAGTCTGGGACCAGTTCTTAAGGGGTTAAGATACATATACTGTGATCAAGATATTAATATAACACCCCTCCCGTCACCCGGGTGATATGGTATCACCCGGGTAATAAGAGACGCTTACTGCAATCAAGATAATAATATAGCACCCCCCCGTCACATGGGTGCTAACATACCACCCGGGTGATACCATACGTATATTGTAATCAAGATAATAAGATATCTTCTCCGAAAACATGGGGGGCGTACTCATTTGTTGCTTGCCTCAAGTCATTTGACCATTGACCATGCATCCCGTTCGAGATGGAGCGAGCGGGGGGGCAACACAAAATCTGGGGTTGAACCACCCCCCCCCCNCCGGCTCCGGAGAACTTGCACGTACGTGCGAGTCTAACGAATCTGCCGTACATTCAATACGGTTATATGTATGAGCAGGAGTTGTTGTAGATATGTATGGCCTACATGGGTACCAAATGGGATCGAGGTGCCAGGTGGGCCTCCGGCGGCTCCTGCGGAGGGCTGATTATATTTCTGCACCTTGTGGGTGGGAGCAGGGTGCCAAATGGGATCAGATCCGGGTGGGATCAGGTCCGGGTGGGAGCAAGGGTAAAGATGGTGCAAAAGTACGCGCAGTTCTAACAGCCCACAGCACGTACGTGCAATTATACGGCTGGTGCACAGCAGCAGCAGGCCTTCGTTCCTCGTATATACCAGCTACTCGTGAGTACTGTTGTCTGTAACCATTGGGCATGAACGAAGAGCATGCAAAAGCTCTTCAAGGCTAAAGAAAACATATGTACGTATATATGAGGCCACCGGGCAAGTAACCGGGCAAGTAGCACCGACCAGCCCAAACGACTTTATAGTTACCCTACGGGTATGTCTATATACTACTCCGGCCCGAGAACCTAGCCCCCCCCTGTTTAGTCGTTCGGACTCTCCGGGTCTTTATTTATTATGGGACAGCTTTTTTTTCCCTCCATATTTTCCATCTTTTTTTTTTCCCCACTAAGAAAAACAGGAAAAACAGGAAATGTTCGTAGTATATTTCCAGAATTTTGGAAATTTAACAGAGGGGGCAAGATACTAGGAAAGTTGACTTTCACATATTTTGATACATGTATGTATATGATACGTATCCATTTTGAAAAAAAACTAGGGAAAATCTATACGAGTATAACACAAATGAAATTGACGAGGAAAAACCCGTGGAAAATCGTAGCGAAAATAGGAAATTTAGGACAAAAAGTCCTTCGAGAATAAAGGCCCTAAGGTTGAGAATAGAATCCTCCTTTGGACTCTGACGTGAAATAATAAAAAAGAACGGGTATTACCGGTATACCTACGATAATAATACAATTACAATTATGATACCAGTATATACGCTACACAAACCGCATCACCCGGGTGATATCGTATCACCCGGGTGGTATATTATCACCCGGGTGATAATATGGTATACGGTAATCAATATAATAAGATAACACCCCCCCGTCACACGGGTGGTATCACCCGAGTGTTAACCCATTCAGAACTGAAAAATGTATCCAACACTAATTCCAAGTAGTCTGGGACCAGTTCTTAAGGGGTTAAGATACATATTACTTGATCGTATTTATAACCGTGCCAGGGATAGTTCACGTAAAGGGGGCATTAATCATTTACAGTCAAAATAACAATGTAGAACGGGTATATCTGACCCACCTAACCCTTCAACTGTAGCCAAGCGGACACTCCGTAAGAGCGCACACCTTACAACTTCGCACCGAGTGTACCACCTATTAACAACCCTATAACGACATGTACCACCGCTATACCACACCTTGTACACACCTCGTAAAAGACCGTAACAGACCCTGTACACACACGCTTAAATCCCCTAGTACACGACCTATACACCCTGTACAACACCAGTACAACACCTAATGAACACACACTCCTAACCCCCCCCTCTATAACATATTGATATATTTATAGGTTGGGTTGGCGATCGGTTGGCAACGGCGCTGTAAAACACGCCTCTCACTGCGTGAAGCTAGACAACCAGGGTACCGTTTTTGTTTTTTTTGGCGGTCACCAAAGCATGGCGGTCTTGTTAGATACATTTGTGCGGGGTGGAGAACCTTTGCCCCGCACAAAGGGAGGAGGATCGTATCACGTAGTGTGTATATGGTAGGCACCCGGAGGCAGTACATAGTAGAACCCATTGCTGTCTCAGGGAAGTGGCCACACCAGAAATTAAATGAACTCATTGAAGCTGTCGATCCATATGCAAGTCCGCCTCAGAGGCGGTTCTTAGCAGGAGTGCAGCCTCACCTCCATGCGACTCGCCCAATACCTCACGGCGCTTCGCGCTTGGTGCAAGCAATGTCTGCCTGGTTGGTGAAAACCCAACGTGCTCCGTCCCGGCATTGTAGGGATGCGAGGGTCTATGGTCATATCGACTACGGCCWTGCACGACATGAGTACCCCCCCTTAGGTTGGCGTCGGTTGACGACGACGCTGTAAAACACGCCTCTCACTGCGTGAGCTAGGCACCCAGGGTACCGTTTTTTGTGTTTTGCTTTTTTCTTCTCCTTTTTTGGCGGTCACAGTACGAGCTGGTTCCAGAGAGAAGCATAAGATAGCTTCTTCGGGAAATAAAAAACGGAATACAATACTTTTTCGAACACTACAGATATCGACATGACGGCATTGCCGAGGGGAACACATCGGTGAAGAGATTTTTGGCGTACGAGTTGTAGTTCGTGAGATATGGTCAAACTGATATTCCTTAGGAAGGCGTTATTCCATAGGGGTAGCTTTCCTGCAGTAATTCTATAGTAAAACCAATATAATAGTATTCAGGCCATATATCGGTCAATACGCCGACTAATTCGACTTCAAAAGTCTTGACAGGATCGCATCAACAAGGGGAAGACGTCCATGTCACGTTTTTGCTGCCTGCGAGCCTATCAGGCTGTGGTAAAAACCGCCTGCAAAATTACTAGGAAAATGTATTGAGCAAATTTGAAACCTTACGGGAAAAAATACACTTCGCGGAAATCACTTTTGCACCATTAATGAAAACGAGTTGGAAAACGAAATTTGGCAGGGGGGTTCTTCATGACCATACGAAAAAACGACAAGATGGCCTTTTTTTGTTTTCGTTTTGGTTCGTCTGTAATGTTGGGTCAAAGTTGCCGGAAAAACAAAAAAAACGTCCAAATGTACCTCATTCACCAAAAAATCATTTTTTTCAAAAAAGGCCATCATGTCGTTTTTTCGTATGGTCATGAAGAACAACCCTGCCAAATTTCGTTTTCCAACTCGTTTTCATTAATGGTGCAAAAGTCTGAAGACGACATGCTCCTGCTCTTGCTGGAACCAGCTCGTAACTGTACCGCTAACTGCTTGTGCCGGTGTCTACCCGTAGTCTAGTGGTTAACCTCGAATACTACTGTATATACGCAGGTTGAGGTCGAGGCTTCGAGTTTCCGTGTACAGTTTTTTTTTACTAGTATCTACTAACACCAAATGCTGCCGAGTGTCGAGAGCAGCCTGTTGTGTGCGTGGGTATGATAGGGCACAATTCGACGTGAGTCGGCGAGGGAAGAAAGTGCTGAAGCCCTTCTCGCGATACGAAACGCAAGGCACGTACCGTGGTGCATAGTGGGGAGGGGGGAGAAGAGCCCACTACGTGTGTGACCCCGGGTCTGAGTTACAACTACAGTACGAGGGAGAAGGAGCAACAAGGGCCGAGGAAATAAGAGTATTACGGGAGGCCATAGTAAATGGGGGACCAAATATCGTTACTAAAAATAGGGAAATATATTGGCTTTTCTCTGTACCGTAGGTTCTATTTACTAGTATTTACTATGCGCCACCGTACGAATGATAGTAGGCTCCACTTTTTTTCTTATTTCGGCCCCGGCTGAAGTTAATATAATATGTGAGGCAGGGTGTGTCCCACACGACGTATGATATGTATATTTCAGAGAACAACAAAAAAGTGGTGCCTTAAAGTTTCGAGCAAAAGTCGATCCAACATTTCACTCGAACTGTCTTGAAAGTACGTACTGCTTGTATATAGCGTATATACTCTGAATGTAAATAGAGCATTAGTAAACGATCGAAGTTTATGTCACACACACAGCTTGCAAATGAGAGTTTCGACAGAATCCTCGATCTCCTACGTACGTAACTCTGTTGTTCTCAAGTTTTATAAAGAGTATCGAGCGTATCATATAGCGGGGGGGGAGGGGGAAGGAGCGCCTGCTATAGGCAATTTAACAGTGGTGGGGCCTGAAAAATCGTGATTTAGACCAATCACGAGCACAAAAAAATCGTGAAAATCGTGACGTAGACCAATCACGAGAACTAAAAAATGCAAAAATGTCAATCCCGCCGCCGAACAAAGCACGGCGGCGAGCACGCAGAAGTGCGTCACAGAGGTTAGCAAGCTCGATGGAGAGAGCTTGTTGGAACTCGTACGAGTACAACGGCAGGCTGTTGTTGCTGTGTTGTTGCTGCTGCAGCGTGCTGTTGCTGTTGTTATCGTCGCAACGAGAGTGGAACGTACGTACTCGTATCATTCTGTTCTGCGTCGGGGGTGTGGCTGATACCACCCACCACCCACCACCCCTTCCTTGGTGGGTCATCCATACCGCAACTTGCTTTTTGAAACTCGTACGAGTACAACGGAAGGCTGTTGTTGCTGTGCTGTTGCTGCTGCAGCGTGCTGCTGCTGTTGTTATCGTCGCAACGAGAGTGGAACGTACGTATCATTCTGCGTCGGGGGTGGCTGATACCACCCACCACCCACCACCCCTCGGTGGGTCATCCATACCGCAACTTGTTTTTTCAGGGAAAAAATCCGCCAGATGATACATATATCCTTCATGCTCCCACGCATTGAGTTGATTTCAACACCTTCGATAGCCCTACACCAGATTGTTCGAATGAGCCTACTTTCATGCCGAGGTTCAAACTGTAGCGCTCGCGGTGGCCTCGCAGCAGAGGGCACATACATGAAATCGGACGGGAACCAAAACTCGACAACTTGAGCAACCCCGTAGCCCGTATCGAAAAAACCTCCGCAAGACTTGGAAATCTTTCTCTCTCTTTTTTTTTCTTTTTTCCCCAGGCCCCCCTACTAAAAAAGTGCCCGAGAGCGGGACGAAATCAAGATGAAAAAAAAAACGAAAACAAAAAAACAGGTATTTATACGAGGTATGATATGTATCATAGACTAAAAGCTGTGATGACATCGAAACTTCCCTCTCAAAGGCCCATTTGCAAGCTTTTGTGTATACTCAATACAACGTCAGTACAGACAACCTAATAAGAAACAGGAAATATGGTCCAGGCTGGATTTCTTATTTGAGAGGGTGTGCTTTCTACACTAATTTCAAGATAACGACTCCCGAATTTCTTATTCTCCTCGTTATCTCAGCCTGTCTTTCTTATTAGCCTGTTTCTTATTAGGTGTCCTGTACTACTGTCTTATTAGCCTGTTTCTTATTAGGTGTCCGGTCCTACTGTGCATACTTCGATCGCGCATCCAAATGCCATGAGGTGTCTAGATTTTAGGTATATACGAGTATGTACGTACATTAATGCGACCCCGGATCTGAAGCTACGTGTATACTTCGAATAGAAACTGTATCGTATGATTGCTAGGACAACTAAGGGGCGAGGGGAGAAAGGGGCTGCAATATACGTGCATATCAGGGCATTAATTAGTGGGTCGGGGTCTGTTGCGCGCAGCGCAACAGGCGACTCAAGGAGTGTTGCGCGCACCGCAACACGCCTGAGGCGCGTGTTGCGCGCCGCGCCGCCGGAGGCGAAAAAAGCGAAAAAATGGCGATCTTTGGGCGAATGTACGCCTAAAAAGCCTAAAAGATGTCCAATTACGACTATTTATCAAGAAAAAAAGACCCCCAAAAAWTTTTTCTCGACCCCGGCGAGAAAAAAACGCGCAACAATTTTTTTAGCCTGCGGCGAAAATGTTGCGCGCCCAAAAACGCGTGTTGCGCTGCGCGCAACTAGCCTCGCGGCGACTGTTGCGCAAAACCGTTATTTTGGCCAAATGTTGCGCCAGCGCAACAGCGCAACACCTAATTAATGCCCTGGCGGTATGAAAAATTCGACGAGAGTTGACGAGGGAAGAAAGTGCTGAAATCTTCTCGCGATAAAAATACCAAGGCAAGAACCGTAGTGGGGGAGGAAGGAGAGGAGCCTCCTTTGTGACCCCGGATCTGAGTTACGACCAGAAGGAAGAGAAAGGAAGGCGAAGAATATGAATGATGGAGAAAAATAAAATAAATAAATCATATTCAAATTATTGTGACCCCGGGAGATAGAGAAAATAATCAAATGGATGAAAAAATAAGAAAGCGTTTGATGTTTAAGCCGTACGAGTAGAACGATTTTTCTTTTTGCACGTCATGCACGCCGGCTAATAATAAAAAAGAATGTCGTAGCTGAGAGCTGAGAGACCCATGATATATATGTATGGTATGTACCCCTGGAACAGGTTGACCGCAAACTTTAGCAAGCTGCGCCGTACGGTACGACGACGTCTGTCTGTCTGTCTGTCGCGAGCGGCTTCTGAAATGATGAAGCTCTTTTACGTAACAATTTCCAGTCGTGAAGGATCTATCAAGAAAAATCTAAGATGTTTCTCCTTGGGGCGGGTAATTTTACACGTATCACTCTGGGCGGAATTACAAGGGCCGTTTATACATAAATATGAAGATCAAGGGGTCCTTACATTCACGCCCTGAGTGGTACGTACACGTGGCGCATTGGGGCGGTGAGACATTTCCCGTGGAGAGTCCTCAACAGGTATAATATAATATCACGACTGACAAAAAAACACACACACACATCACGGATTGCAAAAAATGTACATGTACAAAATGCCCTTAAAGTACACGTCAGTACGTTTAACCTCTTGAGAACTGGTTCCATATATTTGGGGACAAACTACTTGGAATTAGTATGGGATTTTTTTTTCAGTTCTGAATGGGTCAAGACACTGATGCTGCTGATGTGCTGTAGCTGCTGCAGCTGTGAGTATATATGCCCACACTGATTTGGCGGACACACATCACGGATTGCAAACAACAACAGAAAAAAAGGATGTGCAAAATACCGTTCACGTCAGCACGCTAAGACACTTTAAAAGACACTGCGGCTGCTGCTGCTGCTGGGAGTATATTGATAACATTAAAAAAAAACAACAGCAGCTGTGAGATCGAAGATTTCGTCGAAATTCAGTAGATATGGCCACATTGATATGCCGGACACGTACATATGATATATACATACCTGGTATCATATATATACAGAGCAGACGTACCGTATATGCCACTGTATACCACACCCTCTCTTGTATACCACACCCCCACGGTACACCACCCGGGTGGTAATTATTCTGAAATCCTAAACGACCACCCGAGTTATCACCCGGGGTACGGTGTATACCACACCCCCTGAGGTAATGCCTCATCATCATTATGACACCCCCAAGTTATCACCGCCGGTGAAAGCGTGCCGATCAACAAAACGAGTACCGGTACCGGAACAGCACAGCAGCAGCAGCAGCAGCAGCAGCAGCACACCAGGTGTGCGAGAGTACCACAGCTTACCGTATGGAGGTTAGCAGCATGGAGGTGGAGGAGGTACAGAGACGTACTGCAAGCGCGGTCCACCGCAACGGCCAAAGTCTGCGGCCAGAACAACTTCGCTTCGTTAGCTCGATCGCTATTTTAAGGCCGTCTGCTAGAATATCACCTGTGTTGCACTGCCCGCAAAATATTCGTGATCTGGCCAAATCTACTTTCAGCGTCGACAACTGGAACAACAACACCCCTGATTTTTTCCTGCTGTGGGAAAATATGCAATCCACCACAGCTCCATCAATATCGTCGATCCGAATATCTCCCGCCCCTCAAAAGACTCCTTGACGCACCCACAGCAGTGTGGCAAAGTGGCAGCCGGTTCCGTTCCCTCTATGGTGCGCGACCTCGTCGCTGAAGTTTGAAAATGTGGTTCCAGGTCGTTTTTCTACCGTAGTACTGTAAACAATTTGTTTTTTACAGCTCAAAACGAATATTTTTCTCGAATAATATGAATACGAGTACTCGTATGCAGCAGGAAATAAATGACTGCGTTTTTGTACGTTTCTTTGATTTTTGAGGCACACTTCTGAGGCCGATTACGCCGTCTGTAGGATCGATCCCGGTATCTCCCGCCCCTGAAAACCTTCCTTGCATATATACACGGGCACAGGAAGAGTTCTGGGCGATTTCGTCCACGCCTTCCACCGCGACCTCGGCCGTGAAGATTGTCTAAACAGGCGGCGTAATTGCTTCGACCGAAGCTGCTACCTGCTTCCATCTGCGGGAAACTGAATTAATCCAACTCTAGGAGGATCAAGCACTATCAATCTACCAAACGGGCTCTACCATGACTTGATTGAGTTCCTCTGCGTGTGGTGTGTCATTTGGAGGCTTCTGTGGGGAGCACGTGTCTGTGAAAAGGGCCTTGTTCGGGGCTGATATTGACCCAACCCCGTTTTCCACAAATTAGGCGTTATCTGAAAGTAGTTCATCTTGGGTTTTGTGGGCACTGCAACACAGGTGTATGGCAGCAAGACTCGTTTGAAACCACTGTTATCACCCCCCCATGTTATCACACCCCTACGGGTATACCACCCGGGGTGGTGAATAATCTAAAATCCCAAACGACCACCCACTTCATCACCGGGGGTACGGTGTATACCACACCCCCACGGTATACCACCCCGGGTGATAAAATCCCGAAACCCAAAATATTATCACCGGNAACAGAAACTGACGATGGTACCGGTCGGGAAATCGCGGTCGGGAACGAAAAATCTGACGGTTTCCCATTCCCGTACCGTACCGTTCCCGTCCCGACCACATTTTCCCGTCCCGACCTTTACCGCGCGTACCCCTGCTATTTTTAGTCGTAGAAATGACCGAATCTAAAACTGAACAAGTCTGTTTTGACGAGATGAAACGACGATTTCGGCTTAATCTCGAGATTTAAGTACGTTTAGTAGTACTCGCAGTAGTATTGTAGTGGTACCGAAGAAGCAGTACTTACAGTAGTTTTTTTTTTTTTTTTCCATCCTATTTATTATCTTCGCCCTTCTTTTTTCTCTCCCTCTTTTTTAGTCGTAACTCAGATCCGGGGTCACTAAGTAGGCTCTTCTCCCCCCTCCCCACTACGGTACGTGCCTTGCATTTTTATCGCGAGAAGGTCTCAGCACTCTCTTCCCTCGTCGACTTGCGTCGGATTCCGCCTACCCACGCCACGAAGGCGCTCTCAGCAATTGGTTCCTTTTGTTTTTTCAAACAAAGTAAAAATCTCACCACCGTGGGATTCGATCTTGGGTACCAATGCCAGTAGTCTTTGAAGCTGACCACTAGTCTACCGGGGCGACCGATACTGTATAAATATAATAGTACTACTGTACTCGTAGTGCTTGTAGCATTAGTCCCGTATACCGTATCATACGGCGGAACGTTTTCGCGACTCGCCCACCCGGGTATTTGTATCGCTGCTGCACTATGGTCGTAATAAGAGTAGTGGGTCGGGACCTGTTGCGCGCAGCGCAACAGGCGACTCAAGGAGTGTTGCGCGCCGCAGGCACCGCAAGCCCCGACCACCCCCCCCGCCGCCGCCGCCGCCGCCGCCGGAGGCGAAAAAAGCGAAAAAATGGCGATCTATGGGCAAATGTACGCCAAAAAAGCCTAAAAGATGTCCAATTACGACTAATTATCAAGAAAAAAAGACCCCCAAAAACTTTTCTCGACTCCGGCGAGAAAAAAACGCGCAACACCTTTTTTTCGCCTGCGGCGAAAATGTTGCGCGCCCAAAAACGCGTGTTGCGCTGCGCGCAACTAGCCTCGCGGCGACTGTTGCGCAAAACCGTTATTTTGGCCAAATGTTGCAACAGCGCAACAGCGCAACACCTAATTAATGCCCTGGTGCAATCAGCACAATTCGACGAGGGTTGAGTTGACGAGGGAAGAAACTGCTAAACTCTTCTCGCCATAAAAATGCAAGGCACGAACCGTAGTGGGGCAGGAGGGAGAGGAGCCTACTTTGTGATCCCGGATCCGAGTTACGACCAGGAAGGAGAGAGAAAGGAAGGGCGAAGATAATGAATGGGATGGAGAAAAATAAAATAAAATAAATCATATCATATGTGACCCCGGGAGATAGAGAAAATAATCAATGGGATGGAAAAGATAAGAAAGCGTTTGATGTTTAAGCCGTACGAGTAGAACGATTTTTCTTTTTGCACGTCATGCACGCCGGCTAATAATAAAAAAGAATGTCGTAGCTGAGAGCTGAGAGACCCATGATATATATGTATGGTATGTACCCCTGGAACAGGTTGACCGCAAACTTTAGCAAGCTGCGCCGTACGGTACGACGACGTCTGTCTGTCTGTCTGTCGCGAGCGGCTTCTGAAATGATGAAGCTCTTTTACGTAACAATTTCCAGTCGTGAAGGATCTATCAAGAAAAATCTAAGATGTTTCTCCTTGGGGCGGGTAATTTTACACGTATCACTCTGGGCGGAATTACAAGGGCCGTTTATACATAAATATGAAGATCAAGGGGTCCTTACATTCACGCCCTGAGTGGTACGTACACGTGGCGCATTGGGGCGGTGAGACATTTCCCGTGGAGAGTCCTCAACAGGTATAATATAATATCACGACTGACAAAAAAACACACACACACATCACGGATTGCAAAAAATGTACATGTACAAAATGCCCTTAAAGTACACGTCAGTACGTTTAACCTCTTGAGAACTGGTTCCATATATTTGGGGACAAACTACTTGGAATTAGTATGGGATTTTTTTTTCAGTTCTGAATGGGTCAAGACACTGATGCTGCTGATGTGCTGTAGCTGCTGCAGCTGTGAGTATATATGCCCACACTGATTTGGCGGACACACATCACGGATTGCAAACAACAACAGAAAAAAAGGATGTGCAAAATACCGTTCACGTCAGCACGCTAAGACACTTTAAAAGACACTGCGGCTGCTGCTGCTGCTGGGAGTATATTGATAACATTAAAAAAAAACAACAGCAGCTGTGAGATCGAAGATTTCGTCGAAATTCAGTAGATATGGCCACATTGATATGCCGGACACGTACATATGATATATACATACCTGGTATCATATATATACAGAGCAGACGTACCGTATATGCCACTGTATACCACACCCTCTCTTGTATACCACACCCCCACGGTACACCACCCGGGTGGTAATTATTCTGAAATCCTAAACGACCACCCGAGTTATCACCCGGGGTACGGTGTATACCACACCCCCTGAGGTAATGCCTCATCATCATTATGACACCCCCAAGTTATCACCGCCGGTGAAAGCGTGCCGATCAACAAAACGAGTACCGGTACCGGAACAGCACAGCAGCAGCAGCAGCAGCAGCAGCAGCACACCAGGTGTGCGAGAGTACCACAGCTTACCGTATGGAGGTTAGCAGCATGGAGGTGGAGGAGGTACAGAGACGTACTGCAAGCGCGGTCCACCGCAACGGCCAAAACATGTCTGCGGCTCAGACAACTGCTGCTGCGGTTTCAGGCTCGATCGCGTCATTTTAAGGCCGTCTGCCTAGAATATGCACCTGTGTTGCACTGCCCACAAAATAATCGTGATTTGGCCAAATCTACTTTCAGCAATCGACAACTGGAACAACAATACCCCTGTTTTTTCCTATGGGAAAAATTTTAATCCACCACAGCTCCATCAATATCGTCGATCCGGATATCTCCCGCCCCTCAAAATACTCCTTGACGCACCCACAGCAGCAGTGTGGCAAAGTGGCAGCCGATTCCGTGCCCTCTACGGTGCGCGACCTCGTCGCTGAAGTTTGAAAATGTGGTTCCAGGTCGTTTTTCTTGTACTGTAAACAAGTTGTTTTTTACAGCTCAAAACGAATATTTTTCTCGAAAAATATGAATACGAGTACTCGTATACAGCAGGAAACAAATGACTGCGTTTTTGTACACGATTCTTTGATTTTTGAGGCACACTTCTGAGGCCGATTACGCCGTCTGTAGGATCGATCCCGATATCTCCCGCCCCTGAAAACCTTCCTTGCATATATACACGGGCACAGGAAGAGTTCTGGGCGATTTCGTCCACGCCTTCCACCGCGACCTCGGCCGTGAAGATTGCCTAAACAAGCGGCGTAATTGCTT
This sequence comes from Saccharina japonica, assembly GCA_008828725.1. NCBI lineage: Eukaryota > Phaeophyceae > Laminariales > Laminariaceae > Saccharina > Saccharina japonica. The sequence continues at coordinate 140,317 of MEHQ01002895.1, read as the reverse complement.
CGACCGAAGCTGCTACCTGCTTCCATCTGCAGGAAACTGAATTAATCCAACTCTAGGAGGATCAAGCACCACCAAGCTACCGAACAGGCTCTACCATGACTTGATTGAGTTGCTCTGCGTGTGGTGTGTCATTTGGAGGCTTCTGTGGGGAGCACGGTGTCTGTGAAAAGGGCCTTGTTCGGGGCTGATATTGACCCAACCCCGTTTTCCACAAATCAGGCGTTATCTGAAAGTACTTTTTTGCTCACTTTGTGGGCAGTGCAACACAGGTGTATGGCAGCAAGACTCGTTTGAAACCACTATTATCACCCCCCCCATGTGATCACACCCCTACGGTATACCGCCCCGGGTGGTGAATAATCTAAAATCCCAAACGACCACCCACTTTATCACCGGGGGTACGGTGTACACCACCCCCCCTCACGGTATATACCACTCCGGGTGATAAAATTCCAAACCCCAAAATATGATCACCGGGGGTGTGGTATACACTGTCATACCCTGGTATACGGTAAGCTTTTGACCCCCGAATAAATATTTCGCCACCCCTCCATATTTCGCCGAAAAGGCCCAAGTTTTATCTCAGCTTCAGACTTGCAAGTTGCGACGTCAAAAGCAACTACGATATACGTACATATAATATGATAATACCAGTACGGACGACCATAGCAATCAAAACCCATTACCTACACAAAAACCTATATATTCCTGACATTTTTCGAAGCTAATTTGGTCCTGATTACTATTAATACTACGTCGTAGCTGTATGTTTTCCCGTACTATGCAATAGTACGATAATTTTGAGGTCGTCATACGTATGTACATATCATATGGTATGTATATACGTACTCTCGTATCGGTAACCGGCACACACCAGTCGCGTCGGGCGTAGGGGGGCTGGGGGAAAAACACATTAAACAACTACTGCTTGTATCGAATTTCGATAAGATTTACAAGGTGTGTATACCAGTATTATTATATCGTACATCGAAAAAAGAACAAACAGAAACACAGGTATATCGACAATCGCGACTATCGACAACTTGAAAAAAAAGAGTAATCGTACCAATACCGCTGCTGCTGCTTACGTAGGAAGGCGTATCGACAATTAATAACTCATAAAGGCATCGACATTCGACAATATTGTATTTTGCCACCACGTACGGTTCACAAAAAATAAAACCTGAACCGAATCGCACAATTCTAATTTACAGAAAAAATATAACCGCTGTCAGGCCGTAGGGTCTTTCAACACCAAGTACTTTGCTACGGTGCGGGTACGGCGCGGTGCGGTGTTTATTACCGAACCGCACCGCACCGTGCGATGCCAAACCGCACCGAACCGCACCGTACGGAAATCAAGAACAAAACCCGCACCGCACCGCACCGCACCGCACCGCAACCGTACCGCACCGTACCGTACCGTACCGTACCGTACCGTACCGTACCGTACCGTACCGTACCGTACCGTACCGTACCGTACCGTACCGTACCGTACCGTGTACCGTACCGTGTACCGTACCGTGTACCGTACCGTGTACCGTACCGTGTACCGTACCGTGTACCGTACCGTGTACCGTACCGTACGATCCTCCAAACCAAAATCCGCACAGCACGGCACCGTAGGCTTCTGCAAATAAAAAAATCAACACCGCGGTTCGGTGCTACGATGCTACGATACACCGTGAAACGCCATGGTTCTCACAACGCCACGCGAGGGTCAGAAGCCAGTCAGCAGTCAGCAGGAGACGGGCTATCTGATCTGTGTAATACGCACTCGACGACTGATGTTACACTTAAATCCTTCGTACCAGGTATACCGGTATATGCGATATATAGAAGAGGGGTGTACCTGGTATGCGCCAGGCAATACTCAAGGTTGATGTCACTACGAAGGTTTCAGACGAGTTCGAAGGCGTTTCTTGCCGGCGGGCCTGTTGTACTCGTACTACAAACTGTTGTGTGTGGTGTTTAATATCATATAATATAATAATAGGCTATCATATAGTATATACGGAGTGCGTATTCATACATACACACGATTAAGAACAAAAATAAATAAAAAACAACAGCTATTAACAGCCGTGATATCGAGGATTTCGCCTGTTAACCCTTATAGGACTGGAGTCCCGTTTTGGGGACAACTTACTTAGAATTAGAGTGGATTGTCCCCACATCGGGACTGCAGTCCTAAATGGGTTAACTACCACTCTGGGCGGCGGGAATATAAGGACCCTTTGTACATCAATACGAGACGCATGCTACGATAGAGGGTGCACCTGCGTACAGTACATTTTCTGGAGCTCCTTACTTGAAGAGCTCTACACCTGACCACCCCAAACTAATTTTGGAGGACAGTAAAAGGGCTATCCGATTCACAATGCCATGTCCGAAGCATACAAGGAACAAGATTGTAGCAAAAAAATGACAGTCCGCGGATTTGGGGTTAGGCAGCTCGATCATCCATAAATAGTTTCAGCCAAAAAGTGCTCGTATCTCTATCGTAGCACGCATCACGAAGACCAAGCGGTCCTTATACTCACGCCCAGAGTGCTAATACTTTGCAAGCTGTGTATGATACTTCGATCGCGCGTACTTACGTACTTGCTTACTACGGGTCTTGTATGTCCTCGTGCAGGATGTACATCCTGTTTACCAGAAGAACATAATCTGAGGCTTACATAATTCAGGGAGCGTATGTCTAGCCTGTGAAAAATAAATCCGTGGGTTTGCGCGTAACTTTGCCACCACCAGGAAATAATCTTACCACTAGACAATACCCCTGGTATATGATACCTGATACTGAATACTACAGGCAGTGGTATACTACTAACTGTACGCCAGGTAGTAGGTGCAGTACAGAAATTATTCACGGAAGGAACAGCTGAACGGAGTTCGGCAGCGAGCCCTCTGGCACGGGAGCGGGGCGGACCTATTTTTCCCCGCCACCTGAATGTTTGCGAGACGTCTGGTAGGTTGTAGAGTATATAGGCTACGCAGAGTAGGTCGATTCAGCTTTTTTTCCTTTGATTTATTTGCACTGACCCTAAGGGCCCGTATTAACGAAGAAGAAAAAAAATCAATTTGGAAAAATAAAAATAAAAATAAAAATTCGCTTTTCATTGGTCAACACACGCACAAGCACCAATTTTTATGCCCCAAGATCCTAATCTTTGGTGCTGGTGCGTGTGTTGACCAATGAAAAGCGGATTTGAATTAAAAAAATTCCAAATTGAATTTTTTTCTTCTTCGTTAAAACGGGCCCTAAGGGCCCGTATTAACGAGTATAAAATAAATTCAATTTGGAAAAATAAAAATAAAAATTCGCTTTTCATTGGTCAACACACGCATCAGCACCAATTTTTATGCCCCAAGATCCTAATCTTTGGTGCTGGTGCGTGTGTTGACCAATGAAAAGCGGATTTGAATTAAAAAAAATCAAAATTGATTTTTTTTCTTCTTCGTTAATACGGGCCCTAACAGCAGTGCTCGCTTGTTGATGTTGGCTTGAATAGATAAGAGTGGTTTCGTGTCTCCCGTGATCCACAATCTGCTGTCAAGAAGCCAGGACGCAAATTCCTTGAATGTTGCCCTCCATGCGACGTGCGGGAGCTCAGCGCAGGCCGCTATTATTGCATCACGGGGGACCATAGTAAACACTACCAGGTAGTAAATAGGACCTACGGTAAACACAAAAATCTATACAACTCCCTATTTTTACTACAGTAACAATATTTAGTCCTATTTAGGGTCGTTCTTATCGAGCAACTTTTCCCCAAAATTTCCATTTTTTTTTTCCAAAAAAAAACAGGAAAATCAAGAAAAAACAGGATTTATTTGGAAATTTAGAATTTTTAACAGAGGGCAAATTTTTTTGGAAGGCTTCGCATTCCAATATTTGGAAATTATTTTTGGAAATTTTGGAAGTCCTAAAAATTGCGCGAAAAAAATATTTGGAAATTTTGGAAAAAAGTTGCTCGATAAGAACGACCCTTACTATGGTCCTCCGTAATACGTAGTGGGAACTGAAGCTGTGTGGCTCCAGGTCCAAGGTGTGTGTGTGTTTCACATTAAACCGTCCTTTCTACCCGTCGACATTCCGCACACCCAGTGTCCGTGCCGATTCTTCCTCCTAAAAAGGTACCAGTTCTGCGCAGAACGGATCGAAAAGCAAACCAGTGGTCGTAACATCACAAAAACATATACAAACAAAACGCAAGTCTGGTCAACCGGCGGGCGGCGACGGATGTCTTGCCCACAAGCCACAAACAGAGCTCAACAGACACGAAATCGAGCACCAGCTTTACGTGGTGTTTTGAGATAACTTTTACGCTCAAAAAAGCGTCCGTCGAAGGTGGGGCATAAAACGGTAGAATCGCTGGTGGTGTGGTGTGGGGTTGCTGTATATACGCAGGCGTTTTTTTTTTTTTAGAGGGAAAAAGAGCTGCAGCAAGCAGCCAAACGTTGTCCGCGCGAGACGACAGTTCGAGAAACCTGTACGTTCGTATATAGCTCCTAGAGACGAGCGGCCGAAATCAACGATCGGCTTGCGTCATGATGCAGCACATACATCTATATATGACGAGAACAAACCTCGCGTCTTGTATATATGCAGCTCGGCTCGCGATGCGGCGTTTCCTGCCTCCTGATATCGACTGACGACTACGTACGAAATTGCTCGTGCTCCGGGGCTGGCGATACCTTTGTGCACAAAGGCCTCTTCGGTTGGAAACCCGTGACTCGATTATCAACGTAATTTCTAAAAAAAATGAAACACGCCTCTTGACTTACAAAAATCGTGTGAAACGCTCCGCTGCCTTGAAACACAACATTGACAGATGGACGGCTGATGTTCCCCTAGGAAGGTCAAAGGCAACAACCCGTCTGTCTACCGACTACTTCCCGCTGGCATGGCATGACATGACATGGCAGGGTCACACAGAGATTGGCACTGCCGTATCACAAGGTGTACCAGGCTGCTGCACGAGTTTATGTATTATTGTTTTTGTCTAAATCAAAACCAATCGTCACAATCGAATAAAAACATGCACGTCGCTTCAGTATATATATTAAGACCCCCCACGGTCTCTATAGTTCCGTCCAAAGTGCGATCGAACTTGGAATCAGATCGCGAGTTTGTTCGCCGTACCGACGACTCATCGAAAAAGCTAAATTGGATTGTCCGTCCCGCCCGCCCGAGGGGGGCAAGCCTCCCTGAGACAGAGAGGACGGAGAGCCCCGCAGCATCCGAAACGGCGGCGTGTCGGCAGAGGGAGGACGATCGGGGATACGAGGCTATCGAGAGTTACGTGTAAATACAGGAGAACAGCCTTGTGCCAAAATTACGCTTAATTTTGTATATTATCAGGGGGTTCCGGCATTATCCCTCCGAGGATGAAAAAGGCGTATCCCTAGTAAGATATGCATTAGCGCTGGAAACCCGTTTGGCCTGTATACTGTTGTTGTGCTTACAACTATTACTACTGCTGCTGTCGCACTAATAATCCTCGAAGCGTGACTGCTGTTGAACGTGAGGAGGGTCGAGGTGCGAGGTGGTCAGGCCGCGAGGTGGTCAGGCGACCAGGCGAGGTGCGAGCTGTTATTTCACACAAGAGAATGTGCGAAAACCTGCTCTTCTGTTTTTTTACTGCTGTGGGTTCCCATTGTCCTGCTTGGCTGTGGCAGGTCGGAACGGCTCCCCGGGGTTACTTACCAGATTTCGCGACTTTCTGAACCCCGAGAGCACGTGCCACGGACCTCGGCTGGCGCCCAAATTTTAGCCGTGTGCACGCACGCGCGCACCCCCTGCGTGCCCCGCAGCCGAGAGCTGGAGGAAAGATCCGCGACCGGGGTAGAAAGGTAAAAATTTTACAGGAAAAAGTCAATTTGGTGCGTAGTAATATATATACGAGTATACCCGAGGTACAACAGGTAGGGGCGTTTTCGTACGTCCAGCAGCCGCTGCTATTATAGCATTGGTATATACGCGCCCAGGTGGGTGCACACACAGCAGTGGTGGGTATGACAACAAACAGTTGTGCTATCAGTTGTACTATTGATACGTGTGTCGGATACTATTAGTAGGTATACTATCAGACTGCGTGTGACCGAAGACGCGCACGGCTATTCCTATTAATGTTACGATACAGTCGTGTAGCATCAGTCACTCCGTGGGAGCACTCTCAACTCTTGGCATTAACTCCGACTTCCATCTTTCACCACAACGCTGCTACTAATGATATTTTGGGGATCACGTGAGTCTGCGACCGGCGGGCGTCCAGGCTGCCGACGAAGTTCCCTTGTACATACATATCATAGATACATACTTCGAAGTATATATATTTGGCGCTTCGCGTAGAGCTGCGGTTCATCGGGTACGTCCAATAAACGGACTACGCCTGAGTTCCGAGCTGCTACAAGTACGTGCTCGTACATACAGCAGATATCAGGTCCTGCTGTGAGTTTGTCCGCAGAGCTTCTATGAGCATCGTCGTCTACGAGGAGCTGCTGCTACGAAGAACAAGGTCTACCTCCCCGCAGAGCTGTCAAGGTCATCTTCACCTGGAGCTGCTGCTGTGCTGCTGCTGTGCTGCTGCAACGTACTCGTATTTCTACAGGAACCTACCTGCTGCAATCTTGTCAGGATCTTCGTCCTACGATTTCGTCGGTGGGCTGTTCTGCTGCACAAGACAAAGCGTTCGAGTTTCGAGTACGAGGACTGCGAAAATGGGATCCAACGTCACGGGCAACGTCACCAGCAACATCATGGACGCCAAGAGGAGGTTTGTCGTGAGGGAAGGCGAGTCTAGGCCGACCGAGGATACGAGAAATGGAGGACAAGATCATACAACAGCGGCGTCGCCGTACCTGCCAAGAACGAGAATAAGCGGCGCAATTAACGACGACGAGGAGCGCGTCGGTCATCGTGTTCGACGACGACTGGACGGCGGGCTTCCAGCCTGAGAGCGCATGAATCCCCGGAGCAACGAGGAGTACTTATTGGGATTGCTGGAGCAACATCATCATTGCCTGGGATCGCCATCATCGTCATTATCATCATATCGTCGTGTGGACCGCTGGAGCTTCGTGTCGCCCAGGGTCGTTCGTCGTAGGATTGAAGGAACGCCGTCGTCGGAATCGCGGCATAATTATAGTGGGATCGTCGGAGAAATGTCCTCTGGGATCGGGCCACAGTACTACACTATCATCTACAACAACAGTAGCCGCCGGGGTACTATTACCGCCAGGAGCTGCCTAAACGCGGGGTTGTCGGGAAGACGTTTCCGGGACTGCTGCAAACATAAGCCTGTGGGATTGCCGAAAAGACAACTTTCGGAGTCGCTTACAGCACTACTGTTCAATGGGACTGCCGGAGCTTCCGGGGTCACCGCAATAGTATCATCGTGGGGTCGCCGGAGTGTCTTTCGGGATCGGTCCACAGCATCATCAAATATTTTGGGATCACCGGGGGAGAACGTCTTCTGGGATTACCGCATCATCGTCGATTCAGGACTGCTGGAACATCGCTTTTGGAGTCGCTGGACATCATCATCAATTTCAGGGCTGCTGGAATATCGCTTCTGGAGTCACTGAACATCATCATCATCGGTTGGGGCTGCTGGGACATCGTTATCCGGAGCCGCTGCACCATCACCATCTGGACCGCCGGGAGAAGGACATCTTCATCGCCTGGGGTCGTACCAGCTTAAATGGCAAGATTTGTTTTATAGCAGTGCCATACGTCTTCTTAGTACGGGGCGGGCAGAAACGTGGTAGCCTGTTACTAGTTGTGTTTCTTGGTCAACAAACTGATCATTGAAATTATGTTTTTTCTGCTTGAGATCCAGTTGAGAATTTTTGCAATAATACATTTTGCCTCTCGTTGACACAAGCCTGTTTTCAACTGTTCATCCACCCTTTGGGCAGTACAATACCATGGCAGTAAGGAGTGTGTTTCAGAAGAAAAAGTGTGATAGCTAAAGACTGCTGTCCGACTGGTATCCTTTCAAATGTAAAACATACGGCCGATAACGGTGTCGTAGTATTAAGCGTACGGAGTAATATCGTATCGAGTATGTCTGTCTGGTATATGTATAGTTAGACCCGCGCGGGTTCTAAGGCTTTTCTGTGAATGTACACGGTTTGTGCGCTTGCCCTTGCTGCAAACCTGTCACAACATTATGCCTTTACGTTGCCAGGTTACGCGTAGTAGTTGTTGCGTTAGCTGTAGAAGGATTGATCACCCGTCGTAAGCGAAGCAGGAACGGTTGATGTTGTTGCGGCACGGCAAAGGAGTAATGAACCTTTGTTGCGACGTATCAACGGATACCACACGTAAATATGCAGACAAGTAAAGTACACGAAGTAACAACAGTGGGAGTTGTCGAGATAACAACTTTATGGTAAATATGCTACCGTATATATATGACGTACGTAGTCAGTAGGCAGTTGCCGCAAGTATCTAGCACGAGTATACGTTACGTTAGACCAAGTTGACTGAGTAACCAGTTTCGATGGCTAACAGTAGTGATTAGACTTTGTTACCGACATCGAGGGGTCGTGTTGATGTAGGTACTATGCTACAGCAGCAGTAACCAGTAGCCTACTAAGTCGCTGATCGGGAACAATGTCGTATCATAGTAGCAGGTATAATAGTAGGTGTACGTACCAGCCTATCTATTTACCCTAGAAGCATGGAGTGTTATTGAAGTAAGGGTGTACTTAGTCATGTACGTACGAATAGTACTTGGTATCAGTACAGCCATGGATATGCGGCGAAATACCAATAGGAACGTTCTACGAAAATATGCGGGGTATCTAGACACTGTTCGTAGCATTCTTGAGAACAGTACGTAGTGCGTGGAACGGTCACGAGTAAGCATCCAAGGAACGTTGCTGTGGGTCGGTGAGCACAACCACCCGATAGAGTACATCTAGCCGTAGAGCCGAGTGTGTCGAGGCTGGTTGCGCCCACCAAGCTCACAACCAACCAACAACCATCTTCTCAGCCCTGTCTGATCTTTTCTTTCAACTAATATTGGCCCAGAGAGAGCCTTCTTTGTAACATCATACGTTTCTTCTGAGAGAAGCTAACGAGCGCGCCTAACGGCGGCTCGCGCCAAGCCTCTGGACTAGCACGTCCACCACAATGCCACAAGGGGACACTGTCACCCAACATCCATCCCACTTATTATCTTGGCACTTCTGTCCCTCTCCCTCAGTCGTAACTCAGATCCGGGGCCACAAATCAGGCTCTTCTCCCTCCTCCCCACTACGGTTCGTGCCTTGATTTTTATCGCGCAAAGGGTTCAGCATTCCCAATTCTCGTCGATTTATCATCGAATTTTGCTAACTCACGCTCTCGCGCTTTCCGCTAGTCAAGATATTCTTTGCGAGAAAAAGTCCCTACGAGCATGCACTCGGGGGGGCTCGAACTCACGACCTTGACTCTTACAGGGACGAGATTCACCTGTCATTCCACCGGGGACGTTGTGTGGGCTGTATATATATACATACAAGGCTCCCCTTCGGGATTGTGGTTGACTTGAAATCCCGGGGGGGGGGTCGCAAGCTTAAAAGGGACAAGAACACAGAAGCAGGCGTTCGTTCCTCCAACCAGTCACTACTCGTACGATACCTAGCCACCGGGCAAGAGCGAGAACCATAAAAAAATGCATTTTGCTTTCGAAGTTGCATAATATTAGTGCGTCCCCCCCCGCTCGGAGCAAGGGGGGTAGAGAGAGGGGCAAACCCCCGGGGTTGTTCCAAGCGCAACCCCCCGCTAGCATCCGTAAACTCGAGCCAACTCCAAACCCCAACTGGCATGTCGACTCTCGACGCCATACAAACTATCCCAGGTGGGTACGACGAACAGGCTACTCGAGTACAAATAAACCGTACTCATCTGATTGGTTAAACTTCTCCCGTACATGCAAAACACGTATTCTCTCGTGCCTCGATAATATTACGAATCTCTTGAAAGGTAAATAAAAGAAGGACTCGTACGAGTACCGTATATGACAGTGTATATCACACCCCCTGGGGTGAATTTCAAAGCGAACTTTCTCCATAACCAGGGGGGCACAGACAACGAAAAAGGCGGGTTTTGGAGCACCTCGTCGAGATCTGTCCATAGACGGGTCGCTTGGGGTTAGCGCTCGACCGGTCGTCGAGAAAATCAGCGTTGAAATTCGTCCGAGGGGGTGTGGTATACAGTGTCATATACGGTAGCCACCAGGCAAGTAACCTGGCAAGTAACGCCGACCAGCAGCCCAAACGAGTTGATAGTTACAGCAGCAGCAGCAGTACTTGTATAGTTCTCGTACATATATAGAACGACGTGTAAAGCAGGCAGGGGGCAGAGGACGCTCGCGACTCTGGGTGCAATGGTGCAATGGGCGATTTGCAAATGGCAAGCGCTCGGTAAGTGCTGCAGGAAAAGTTATCGGTATGCCGGAAGTTCAATGCGGAGCAACAGAATAAAGGAAAGAGGGAAACATAAGAAACTCTGTTTGTATACTACATACGCTGCACTCGTACGAGTACCAAGTCTGTGTAATGTATGCATGTGTAGTCTATACGATCAACAATATTATTCAAATCGACACAGTATAAAAAAATCGAGAATCGATCCTGAAAAAAAACGTTGTGTTTGTCGGCAATTAAGCGCTAAGAGTGGCTGAGAGTTGGAAGAGTATACCGACCCAGCCCGCTCAGGGTAGGACTGTCTAACTAAGGAAATCTATACTGGTATATCGTACGAGTACGTAAGCCAGTCTCCAATAACCGCCCAAAATACAAGGAAAACAAAAATGAGGTGTGTTCCATTATTGCTGTACTGTTTGTACAGAGGTGAAGGACAGGTACTACGAAACTTTTGGAGGTGGCTTCGTACGAAAACGAGTACAGATAGTACAGGGCACCTAATAAGAAACAGGCTAACAAGAAAGTCAGCCTGAAATATATAGGAAAATAAGAAATTGGAGAGTCGTTTTATTGAAATTAGAAATTAGTGTATAAAGCAACCTCTCTCAAGTAAGAAATCCAGGCTGGGCCAGACTTCCTGTTTCCTATTGGCGGTGTTCTGTAGTGTATGGCATCAGTATTATGTACGAGCTGGGCCAGCCAAGACTCCGCTAGAACAGTCAATCGGCTATGCCCCGCTCAATAATGCGTGTTTTGACGCGATTTTTTGACACAGTGTTCCTCAAGTATCAATAAACCTTTTCGATGTCATCCCTTTTTTTTTTTTTTTTTCCTCAGGATATATGACCGATCCAACAATCCGTAAAAATGAAAAAGTGGTCATAACTAGTCCAAAAAAGAAAAGAAAAAAAAGGGATGACACGGAGTACATTCGCATATGTGTTTCAAATACGTGGTAAAAAAATCAGTTCGAAAAGTGAAAAATTGAGCGGGGCATCGCAGTAAAACTGCCGTTTTCGTAATTACTTGTTTTCAGTATAGGATCGTTTTTTTGTTATATCTTTTGATGGGTGATGAATTGGGCAATGCAATTTGCATCGATCGTCTCCTTGTGTCTCAAGCATTGTCTACACCAAATTTCAGCTTGATCGGGAATGGCGTTTTTTTTAGCTGTCATGTGAAATTAGCGTCGAAATCTGGTAAAAAATCAGATTTTTTGGTACTTTTGGGTTTTCGCGGATATCTCGGCGAAATCGAGTCGGTTTTTTTTAAAAATCAAGAAAAGTTCATATACTTTTTTTTTTTGCATCTTCAATAATATGTCAGAATCATCTCTGCCAAATTTCTAAGTCTAACTCGCAAAATTGGCGGCGCTAGAAGCTCACAACAGAAAATCCGTTTTATGGCTGGCCCAGCTCGTAAGGAAGGCACGCCGGTATTCAGGAAATTGATAAGAAAAACTCGGGAGACGTGATACTGAAGTTAGTGTTGCAACGTTTTAAAATAAAAACCCAGCATACATTCATTAGGGCCCGTATTAACGAGTATAAAATAAATTCAATTTGGAAAAAATAAAATTCAAATCCGCTTTTCATTGGTCAACACACGCACCAGCATCAAAGATTAGGATCTTGGGGTCTAATCAATTTGAATTGGACGAAAAAACCAAGAAGGTCCCAGGACCTTCTTTTCCAAAGAATTCAAATCAAATTGAGGAGTTGGCCCGACTTGGACCGGCATGTCCACGGCCCCCGGTACAATCTGGTAATTCTTGGTGGCATCGATGACCACGACCGAGGCGACAACACGTGAACCACAACCCGAGGCCACCGGGACAACAGCCGCGCCCACGCCTATAGACCATAGCACAGCGTACCCCGGCGGTGGCGCCTCAAAACCAATCATGGCGGTCGCAATCTCAACTTTTCAACCAGCTCGATGCTCCAACCCGATCAAAAACCGAGCGATCGACCCAAAAACAGCATGATACGCTCAAGACTTCGATAACACCATCGCCGCCCCTGTCTCGCCCGTGGCGTTCCAGGGATCCCTACGCCCACCCAGGAGACCCTGAGAGCGATAGCTTCCTAGCCTGGGCGGTCAAAAGCAAAATTATGCTGGCGGCGGCGCGCACGCGTCGACGCATGCTTTCCCTCTCGTCTCCTCTCGTCGATTTTTTTCACCTGGGCGCTGTGACCCATGCTGCGTTTTTTCGATTTCATAAATATTTGAACGAGCAATTCACTATTCCCCATAGGACGCAAACCAGTTTGTTTTTGCGAAATCACATTCAAATAGGATTTTATTTTCCAAATTGAATTTTTGCTGTCTTCGTTAAGATGGGCCCTTAGGGCCCATATTAACGAATATTAAATAAATTCAATTTGAAAAAAAAAAAAACAAATTCGCTTTCCATTGGTCAACACACGCACCAGCACCAAATATTATACCCCAAGATCTACCAAGATCCTAATATTTGATGCTGGTGCGTGTGTTGACCAATGAAAAGCTAATTTGAATTTTATTTTTTCCAAATTGAATGAAGATCCTAATATTTGATGCTGGTGCGTGTGTTGACCAATGAAAAGCTAATTTGAATTTTATTTTTTCCAAATTGAATTTATTTTATACTCGTTAATATGGGCCCTTACTTATTAAATTCCGCATTCATGTTTCTTATTGGTGTTCTGTCCTGCTGAAATAACGAATTAATGAACTAATAGCATTCAATACCTGTGGGTAGGCACAATTCGATGAGTCGACAAGGGAAGAAAGAGCTGAAGTCTTCTCGCGATAAAAATGCATGGCACGAACCGTAGTGGGGGAGGAGGGAGAGGAGCCTACTTTGTGACCCCGGATCTGAGTTACGACTAGGGAGGGAGAAAGACGGAAGGGCGAAGGTGAGGGTATACATGGGATGGGGGAAAAAAAAAAAAAAAAAAAAAACCTGGTCGGTGATACTTGCGTGGTTACTTGCCCGTTGTCTACTTTTTTCTTCATAGCTTTTACTCGTACGTGTTTTTGTTACTGTTCTTCGTTCTTGCCCGGTGGTATATACGAACAACGCCTACTTATTGTTGTGTTCCCCCTTTTCAGCTTGCGACACAACCCCCCCCCCGGGATGTCAAGTCAACCACAATCAATCCCGAAGGGGAGCCGAAGCCTTGTATCATATGATATGTGATACAGCAGTGTACACAGCAGTAGTAGCAGCAAGCAGTGTACGACTACTGCTGTATGTATAAATATTATACTCACTCGTAATACGAATTTGTATGTACGAACGTTCAGGATATGACTACTCGTACACTCCGTCTCATGCGGGCATGCTTCAAACGGTTCGGACCGGGTTTGTACAACATGAAGACGGCCCCATTTAGCCTGAAAGTCCGCATGTTGAAGGCCGAGGTGATTGTGAGACCCTGCTGTACGGATGTGTGACATGGACTCTCAGTGCACAACACTTCGCCAGGCTCCGATCGGTACACCACCAAGTCCTCCTGCGTGCCATTGGCTTCCAGCGTCGGCAGCGTGGCGACTATAGGGGGCCCTCTCGTACGCGAAGGCTCTCAAGCAGACACGATGCGAGAGCATCGAAACGACGGCCCGTAAACGGCGGCTGTTCTTTGCGGGGGCCGTGGCACGGCAACACAAGGGGCTACTACCCAGTCGGGTGATGTTCGGTACAATGACGGGTGGGGAGGGACGCACACCGTGCGGACAACCAGAGACTTGGCAGAAATGCCTTGCTGAGTACCTCAAGGTGTTTCGAGCCACCGAGGGGTCCACGGCACAGTCCCCATTGGTATTTGGAGTAGAGACCGCAGTGTGGACCGTTGCAGCAAATAAGGCGGGCACGTGGTACAGGGGGGTCCTCGAAGCAGCTGAACGGTTCATGGTCCGGTGGCACAAGGACGAGGCGGAACCGAGTAGACAGCGCCACGCATCCGTTGCGGGTGATGCACAAGGGAATGGGAAGAAGGGGGGCAACAGTCGTAAGGAAACCGCGGTTGATGATGGCAGGAAGGAGACAGCCACCAGGGTGGCAAGGTACCAGGCCGACTAGTAAGTCCCGTCTAGACTGCCCGTACCGCGCACCCCTGTAGCTGCTTCAAACGCGGCCCTGTCGTGTCTTTCGTTTCGTTTTAGCTTCATTGTTTTTTTACTCTCGTTCTTATACTTGTGATAAGGAAGAAGTACTATTAATACCTGGCTTGGTGGATGGCGAGCTCCGTACTTTTCCTGGGTTATTTTTGGTTGTCTTTTTTATTTTATTTTTATTTTGCTTGGTGTATTGCCTGTCGCAGCTTCTTCAGGGGGGCACGACAGCGATGCTACAGCCCCTCGCATTATTTTATTTGACTTTATTTGTTTATTTATTTTGCAGTGGTCGCGTGTTGCCTTCGTTTTTTCTGTCCTTCCGTATTTTCCTAGTTTTTTTTTCTTTGGCTGCTTAGCTACGTACGTATCATATGTATTCATTTTGTTATTTATTTCCTTTACGTACGCATTCATCTTGTTTTTGCTATTAGCTTCTCTCTTTCCTTGACTTTTGTGTGTTGCACGAAAACGAAACGGAACTGACTACAGTAGTAGTAGGAAGCGCCACGCATCCGTTGTATGGGTGGCGCCCAAGGGAATAGAGACGGGGGGGGGGGGGGGGGTTCGTAGGGAAACCGCGGCGGGCGAAAGCAGGAAGGAGACGGCAGACAGGGTAGCAAGGTACCAGGCCGACTATAATAGAAGCTGTCTGTACTACGGGTACAAACCTGCCTCGGCTGCCAGGAAGGTGCCTTTGGTGTGCCCCGATTGCCTGTCCTTTCCTGTCGTTCTTAGTTTTGCTCTGTTTACGTTGTTTTTCATTTCGTTTAATTTCATTTCATTTTTATTGTCTGTCGCATCTCCTCCGTGGGAGAAGCACGACACTTTCTTTTTTATTTTGTCATGTTTTTGTTTACTTTTTTGTTGGATTGTTTGTTGATTTGCTTTACGTACGTATTTATTTAGGTTTATTGTTATTTTTTCTTGATGTTTTCCTTTTCACTTTTTCTCTTCTTTTTTACACCTTTTTCTCATTCATGTACCTGGATTGCTATATAGCAGGCTAGGTCTTGCCTGTCGTACATGGCATTGCATTGTCTGCTCTGCTTACTGCACTGCGTAGTTCTCTGTGTCGTAGTTTTGTGACCACATGACTGGTACCTCTCTACTGGTTTGATGGAGAATCGGCACGGACACTGGGCGTGCTGGATGTCGACGGGTGGAAAGGAAGGTTTCATGTGAAGAACACACACACTACGCTCGTCGTACTCAGAACAAATCTGCATGTACGAAAGCCGTATACAGCAGTACTCGTATACAGATACATACATGCACGATAAAAAATCTGGAAAAATTAACTACGTGTATTACCAGTACATGTATACCTGGAGTGCAGTACCTCGTCATGCATCGGCGGACGGTCGGATGGTCTGAATAAGGGTGTGGACATTGTCTGCCCGACAACACACTAGCGAAGTACTCGCTTCTATGATACGTGCAACATCAAACCGTAATTGCCCGGCTTTAACTCTCTTCCCAGCGGAGAGTATTGCTTGAGGATTGAGCAGCAGGCCCACAGCAGAAGTGAACAAGAAGACGGCCGAGAGACCGAATTTCTCACACACGGTCTACGTATCTACGTATAGCTTTGAACGGGAGCACCTGGGACATCGTCGGCTATTCGATACGTTGCCCCCTTCTGGCGCAACGAGCTACCTCTTACCAGCAGAGCATCACCAGGCAAGACAACAAGCACTGCTGCTGCTGCCTGTGCGTTCTCTGCAGTGCTGGAGCTGTGCGCCGTCGTGGGTGAAAACGATATTGTTGTCTTCAGCAGCTCACTAATCAACTTGTTATTACAGAGCAGCAGCAGCAGCAGTAGCTATTCGCAAGTATTCAAAACTTGAAATGCGCGGAATAAAAAAGACGTGATATCTCCGGAAATCAACGAGAAGCACAGCTCTCACCTCTCACTGTCTTCCTCGGCCTGGATCCGGCGGTCTCTGATGCGCGCGCAGCTTTACGACGCGGGGAGCGCCGTGTTTTATTGGCCTCTTGAGGTTCCACAGCAGGAGTTCTACTCGGATGGCGTTATTGTTCTGGCATGTTGTTGTGAAATCCCTCCGCCTTTGCGGTTTGAACCTCCCGGTGCATGCCGACGCAGCCAGTGGCGATGAGGTTGGTGTCAATCTCTGCGCCTGCTACACTGGTCGCCGCTCTTCTCGCGGCCGCCTTCATCTGTACCACTACCACCGCGAGCTACGCCGCCACGGACCACGCGAAAGCCAACCATGCTCGTGCTGATGCCGAAGTTGTACGTTTGGGTGATGATGCGTGCTCCTCCGGTTGCTTGAGCTTCTTCCCAACAACTCCTGCGGTCCACGCCACGTGCGAGCTAGTCTGCAACGCTGTGGAGGCCCAGTCTGACACGCCATGTGGCCAGGCACTGCTAGGCTCCTCCTTCGAGCACCTCACCCTGCTCTCCTACAGCAGCGGGCACGTCGTCGAGTCCCTCGCGATTCTCCTGGGCGCTCTCGGCGGCAACTCCTCATCCGTGGAAGACGCCGCCTTCTTCTCCGACCTCCACCTGAACGACCGGGGCTCTCCCCAAGCGTGTGGCGACGTCGCGGACGCCCATTACTGCCTTGGGCAGCTTCCCCTGGTTGCTTCAATCGGCGTGTGCTTGCCGCAGAGCTGCGACTCCGCCTCTGTTCTGGCTCTTCTGGCGAGCGTCAACGCTTCGAGCCTGCTGCCCAGCGCGACCAGCGACGACGACCCTGCTACGAGTGCGGCCTCGTTTGTGGGCTCGACCTCGTTCACCTGTGGGGACGAGCTTCGCGTTTATCGTGACGCGGGGACCGTGAGCGTGCTCTCGTTCCTCGGCGTGCTTGTAGCTCTGGTCCTCGCGGGAACGGCGTTGGATTATCGCCTACGCCGCCGCTGCAGCCTCCTCCGTCACCACCGCTTGGTCCAGGCCGCAAAGCAGCAGCAGCAGCAGCAGCAGCAGCAGCAGGGCCACCACCAGCACCAGCACCAGCAGCAGCAGCAGCAGCAGGGGGTCGACAACGGCAACAACGTTTTGTCACCAGCAGGCACCGGCCGAGCACCTTCCTTGTGCTCGGGCAACAGCAGCACGTGGACCCGGAACACCCCCCTACTAGATCCGCACACCAAAGCAGGGCGATCCAACGCCGCCGCGACCGCCGCCGCCGCCGCCGCCGCAGCCGCAGCTACTACTACGACCACTACATGGGCCACAAACGGCGTGGAGGAGGGAAAGGATATTGGACCGCACCTGCAGCAACAGCAACAACAGCAGCAGATGGAACTTGGAGAAGGAGCGGCCGGCCACAGCAGCAGCAGCAGCAGCGGCAGGAGAAGTGAGCGAGACATTCTCGAGCACGGAGAGGATCCCGCCCGGGAGCCACTGCTCCCATTGTCATCAGCATCATCGTCATCGCGGGTACGGAACCAAAACCCGGCGCATTTCCGCGGTTCCTCCTCCTCTTCCTCCCCCTCCCGTCTTTTTTCCAATGTTAATGGTAGTAGTAGTAGTAACGCCCGCGGTAGTCTGAACGAGATATCGATAGCGGGCGAAAGCGGGAATAGCCGGCGGCAGGACGGGCAAAGCGCTGGCCACTACAGCAGCAGCAATGCTGCTGCTGCTGACGATGACGATGATGATAGATCGCCAAGGTGGCGCGCGTGCCTGGAGTGCTTCTCCCTCATGCTGAACATGGACAAGCTAGTGGCGCCGCCGCGCGCGGGCGATGAGTTCGGTGCGCTGGATGGCGTGCGGACGCTGTCGATGATGTGGGTGGTACTCGGGCACGTGCTGATCTACGCTCTCTCCGGGCCGGGGTTCACCAACACCGTCGACGTCTTGCCGCGCCACGGGGAAGGCCTTCTCGCGAGGTGTGTACTGCTGTGATATTCTACCAAAGAAACGCTCGTGCCATTGTAGATCATACCATACCTGGAGCTGCGTACTGCTGGTGTACCTGTGTGGTAGACTTGCTGCGTGCCTGGGGTATGATATTCTCCTCGTACACTGCTGTATGTCCTATTAATAGTTCGCATTATGGTATTATACATACCAGAGGGATCATACATACATACCAGAGGGGTAGCAAACAGGGAGCAGGGATAATGCTACCTGAAAATGCCGCGGCTCTTGCTGCAAGATCAACCACTGCTTCTGCCTTTGCTGTCGGTCGTTGTCTTACATTTGTACCGTTCTGGACGGAATTGTCAGGCACCGTTCGTGCATAAATATCATTACGCACCGGTCGTAAAAAAATCGGTCCTGATGAGAGTTAATGTTTATGGTTGTTTTTATAACATCGAAAATGGTTGTTTATCGCGTATGTAGACAGCAGAGGGGCGCCTATTTGTAACCAGTAACCCTCGGACGCATGCTACGATAGAGGTGCACCATGATTTTTCTTAGCTCTTTGCTTAAGGAGCGTCATGCCTCACCGAAAAAAAAATTGTGGAGGAAAATAAAAGTGCTGCCGGATGAGAAATCTCATGACCAAAGTATACTCTGAAACATTATTTGTCACAAAAATGAAAGTCAGACGAATTTGGGTTTAGGAGACCGATCGTTCAGAAAATGATTCAGGCAAAAAGTGCTACCTCTACCGTAGCACGCGTCCTCGGGTTACAAATCATACAAGGTATGTGGTATGTGTAACCCCTTAGCTGAATAAGCCGAGAGGCAGCCCCTAACCCCTATCTCAAACCGCACACACCACCTCCCTATGCCCCCTACCTCTGCCCGTACAGCAGTAGTAGCGCCGAACCATGCCCTCAGATAGCTGCATACCGGTGTGTTTTGTGTGTGTGTGTGTTCTTCACGTGAAACCTTCCTTGCTACTCGTCGACATCCAGCACACCCAGTGTCCGTGCCGATTCTTCATCCTAGAGAGGTACCAGTTCTGTGGTCACAAAACTACGACACAGAGATACTACGCTGCAGTGCAGTAAGCAGAGCAGACAATGCAATGCCATACGTACGACGACAGGCAAGACCTACCCTGCTAGCAATCCAGGTGCATGAAAGAGAAAAAGAGTAAAAAATAAGAGAAAAAGCGAAAAACCCGCAAATAGAGCATAGCTGCAGATTCCAACTTGAGTACCAACCACGCAGTCGGTCGATTTCACAGCTGACGTGTTTGTGTTCAATATACGGATTATTATGCCCTATGCAGTTGTCCGAGGGCATCATTCGGGGTGAGGTGCAGGGGTAGAGGGGGTAGGTGTGGTGTATACGGTTTGGGATATAGGGATAGGGTTGAGGAGTGCCTCTCGGCTTTTTCAGCTACTCTTACATAGGGGTTACAAAACGAAATTGTGTGTTGCCTGCGGATTACAAATACTCGTAGGCGCTCCCCGCACGTATTCGTGTAGATGGGGCGGGGACGAGGAAATCGACACCCGGCATGTGTATGTACCGTGCAAGAGCGTTGCGTTCGCACAGCGAGGGGTGTGCTCGTGTCTTCCGCACTCGTTTTCTCAGCAACGGGAAGTTTTCCAACACCGAACAAGGCGTTTCCGGGAAGATCTGACCGAGAGCCATCCGAAAATCCAAGGTTCGACTCTACAGTTAGTTACGTATATATTAAAAAATAAAAAATAAAAATAAAACAACAGCTGTGAGCTCGAGGATTTCGTCGAAGCTCATCTTTGCTATTAATAGCTGAGTGTAATACTTCGATCGCAGTTACGTATATACTTCGAAGTATATAGTACCCTTCCTTGCCGTTTTCGAGAAAAAAACGAGCGCTGAAAATCAACGATAGCACCTTTCTTGTTGCGATATCATACATATGATACCCGCATCCTTACGGTATACGAAGGGTATCACATTGAAATCGATGGCGGCCTCGCGGATCGCAGATCACCAAACCCTTGAAGGGCGGTGACATGACGTAAAACATTACGTATACGCTTTGTTTGGGAGCTCGTGTTTTTGTGTACGTACTCCTCGCGATGCATTATCTCTGTATGTCTATCGGCGTTTAATTGTCTACAGCGAGCTCAAATCTCGTCGGAGAGGATGAAGAATCGGCGCCGACGCTGCTGGATGCGTGCGTGTGTGTTGGATGCATGCAGGATGTCGATGGGTATGCAGAACGAAGGATTTAATGCGAAGAACACGCACCTACTTTGAAAGTACGTACTGCATATACAATACGGTATATATGTATGTTAGCTTCCCGGTGTTTTACGAGGTACCGCTGGTGCTATTTGTTGTTGTATACTTACTGCCTGTCGTACAGCAGCAGCAGCAGTGTGGCATGCGTGCATGGCATCCCTTGCGAGGCCGGTTTACGATATAAGATTAGGAAATAGAGCTGTTATTTTTCTTATTTCGCGCGGAGTGCTCAGGCGGTGAGCGCTGATAATATGGCATACATGCGTACATACTTCACGCGGACCTTTCCCATGGGTTCAGCATTGGCTCCAACTTTTAAACATTCAATGCCACAGCAACAGCAAGCAGCGGCGGCGGCGGCAGCAGCAGCAGCAGGTCAGCTACCAACCCCCCCCCTCCCTATCCTTTCGCTTGGTGCAAGCAATGTCTGCCTGGTTGCTGGTGGAAACCCAACGTGCTCCGTCCCGGCATTGTAGGGATGCGAGGGTCTATATATGGTCTTACGACTACGGCCATGCATGAAAATGAAGTCGACATGAGTAGCCCGCGCCACCCACCCACATGTTTTCCGAAGCCCAGCCACCCACGCCACCCGACACACGCCCGTCTCTGTAGAGCATAAAATGTATCAGTATAAATATATATATATATATATATATATATTCCCCCACAAATAGACACACGCTTCCTGATTTTTTCAGCCTTAGATTGTGTCCCCCTCATATGGGATGTACATCCTGCATGAGGACATGTAAAACCCGTAAGTACGCGCGATCGAAGTATTACACTCAGCTAACAAACATGAGTTTCGATTCAATCCTCGATCTCACAGCTGTTGTTGTTTTTTTTTTTTTTTTTCAATAATATCTCCCCACGCTCTAATTCGGGGAAACATATTTATAAATAGTAATGAGAACCAAATATGGGGTGTGGACGTGTGGACGTGTGGACACAGACAGTGGACGGGACGCCCTTTTTTTTTCTTGTTGTTCCACCGTCGTGAGCCCTGATTGCTTATGGCCCCCACCGCATGTATGCATGCATCATGTTGTATGTATTCATATATATATACGATGGTTTCAGGTTGTCCGCGCAAGTCCTTCCCGGGGGCTTTCTCGCGGTGGACACGTTCTTCCTCATGTCGGGGTTCATCTTAAGCAGCGTCCTCCTGACGAAGCTCGAGTCCGGGTCGCTCGGGCGATGGCGGTGGATAGCCAAGGCGTACCTGCACCGGTACCTCCGGCTGACGCCCACCCTGGCCTTCACGACGGTCTTCATGTGGAAGGTCCTTCCCCTGCTCGGGGAGGGGCCCGGCTGGTGGCCCCTGGCGGCCGGACAGGCGGATCGCTGTAGTAGGTGCGTGATAGTCGGGGGGTGGCGGCAGCAGTGTTGATTCAGCGAGTATGCTGCTGGTGTGTTACCACTCTGGTCACCGACATATAAGAAACCGTTTTCGATTGAATATGAACACTCAAGGGTTTATTATATTTTGGGACAGAGTGGTATAATTGGGAAGACAAAAAAAAAAAAGTGATGAACTAAAACGAAACAAAACAAAACTGCGAGATTTGTTTTTCTACCTTCAAAGCGCATCCCCCCCAAGCTTGATGTGATGCTTCGCACTTTCGATGTACCACTCCGTCCCTTAATATAAGGACCGTTTTGATTAATGAATAGTATACAAATGTTCCTTATATTTAGGTACATAGTGGTATGTTATATCTCAGTATAGCGGTGGCGACCTCACCCGCTCGCGTACCCCCCCCCCCTCCCCCATCATATCCTGCATCCGTTGTCGACCTCGTGTTTTGTGGCGGGTATACTTCCAGTTCAATACGATGGCAGCAAGAGAGAGTCTTCTTCTCGATATTTTGGCGTGATGTCCGTATTTTGTTTTGTGCTTTTGTTGTATCATACGAATGCACTCGTATTGACGGGGGACCATAGTAAACAGGACACACAAATACCTACCACTCTGTCCCGAAATATAAGCACTATTTTATTGAATATTGATGTATAAAAGGTGCTTATATTTCGGGACAGAGTGGTATGTATTTACCTAATTTTACGAACAATATTTGGTCCTATTAACCTATTTTTACGAACAATATTTGGTCCTATTTATTTGCTACGAGTATATCATCGTAGGTCCTCCGTAATATTATATTATAGGAATTTCGGATACTACCGTAAAAGAAAATGCGGCGAAATTGTGGGGGTTCAGATGGTGCCATCCTTCTTGTCTCGTCTGCTGCCCGGTCCTCTGAAACGCTTACCGCGGCGGGCGCGGGGGCGGCGGCGGGAGCGGCGGCGGGAAGGAGTGTAGGGTAGGGTATGGCACAGGAGTGCTCGGCTGTCTTTGTGCACATTGATAAGAGATCCCACAAGTTTTTTTGTTTTTGTCTTTGTGAAAAAGTGTACGTAGAGGGCTTCAATGTTTGGATGAATTAACCCGGGCTGTGTACGGCAGGTATTTTACGGGGGGGGGGGGGGGGGGGGGGGGGTCGGGGTATTATTACCGAGGACCATAGTAAATAGGACCACATATTGTTAGTGAAAATAGGGAAATACAAAGGTTTTCCTGTGTACCGTAGGTCCTATTTACTATGGTCCTCGTGATAGTAAACAGGACCAAATATGCGTAGTAAAAATTGTGGAATGCATATATATATACTTCGTATGTACGTATAGGTCTTTGTGTATGTGGTGGGTCGTGGTTACTATATATTATATATGGTCTCCCGTAACGGTCCAGGAGATGCACTCTTTTTTGGCGGTAAAAAGGTTGGAAAGGGTTTTACTGTTTGGATTGATGCACGAGTATACCCGCCATGCATTTTTTTGTACGGCAGGCGGCGAGTAGAAGTGCAATTTATTTTTGCAGATGTTGTGCGTACATACATACTATTTTGCAGATGTTGTGCGTACATATATATATGTACTCGCAACTCGCAAGCCATCATTGTTTTCAGCTGCTGTTCCTTGTGTTGGTTCATCTCCGAGCGCAGGACTATCGTACGATGATAGATACCTACGTAGCGCCCTCGCGACGCGGTACCGCTCTTGTCTCAAAATATAAGAACCGTTTATATACGATATTAATATGCAAACGGTCATTATATTTTTGCCATTTAAGTACAGAGTGGAACCAGGTACGGTATGTAATAGTAATACTGCATGCGGCGGTATATACTACAGGCGTAGCAGTACTATCTCACAATACATATTGGAAGAAATAAAAAGTACATTTCAAGCTGTGAGCCCCCCCCCCCCCCCCCCCCGCAAAAGTCATCTTCTGCAAGCTGTGTGTACTTCATTTATATACTTTTGTCAATGTCATGCAAGCGAGTGTACACAGCAACACTTTCAGTTTTTTTTTTTTTGACGAGGTTGATGGGTCTCCGGGGGCTCTACGTAGCAGCAGCAGCAGCAGCAGCAGCAGCAGCAGCAGCAGCGGAAAATGCAGTAGCATTGTCGTGCGGGCTTTCTTCCCCGTATCATGTTTTAACGCCCACTGCAGCCCCCCCCCCCCCCCCCCCCCCCCCCCCCCCCCCCCCCGCCCCCCCCCCCCCCGCGCCCCGCTGCCGGGATGTTGCTCTGGTCACCGCCGTGTACCCCCACAAACCGCGAGTACGTATACCATACACGTGGCCTCTGAGAGGAATTGCCGACACAAGAGGAGGAGGAGGAGGAGGAGGGGGTGCGACAATGCTGATTGCTAACAATGGAACACATCGAAATTAATCACCGATTGCCACTCCATGACGTTAGATCTTAAAGGGTGTGTATGTATATGTGTGTATATGCACGTAACTACCCTGTCCTTCACATATATGCGTTTCTGATATGTTGAAAAAAAAAAAAAAACACAGCTGTGAGATTGAGGATTTGTATCGAATCTCATCGTTGCAAGCTGAGTGGGATACTTCGATGTTATGTAAAATGTAGCCCGCGTTGCTGGTGAGGAGCCGCATTTTGTCCTCCCCGTGGTTTAGAGTACGGTTCCTGGGCTGAATCTGTCCTCGTAATGATACACACACATCCTGCCTGCCTGCACAGCATCCCACACAACGGTACCGCTTAGGATCCAGATGATCTACGTATAGCTCGTAATCTGATGTTCGATGTCTGCAATAACGTAATAACAATGGAGACGATGCGACGCTCTTGCCGCCTTCGCCCGCATGCACGACCCACCCTCCCCCCCCTCCCGCCACCACCACCGCCGCCTCCTCGTTAGGTACTGGTGGGCCGAGATCACCTACTTATCGAACGTGGTGCCCTGGCCACCGCTCGCGAGCGGCTGCCTGGGCGTAAGCTGGTACCTCTCCAACGACACCATGTTTTTCGTCGCCGGGGTGCCCCTCGTGGCCCTGTACCACCGCCGCCCGAGGGCCGCCGTCGCCGTGGCCCTCGCCACCATGGCCGCGAGCTGCGGCTACACGCTCTTCCGGCTCGGCTTCGGAGAGGACGTGAGGTTCGCGTTTTTCAACGCCGCCAACGGGAACGGCTGGGTGGAGGCCTACTCTACCCCGTGGGCTCGGTGCCCGGTGTACGTGGTCGGCCTGCTCTGCGGGTTCGCCTGGCACACCAACTTCCGGGGCGGTGCGAGTCGCGGCCGAGCTCTGGCCGCCGCCGCCGCCGCCGCTGTCTCTGCCGTCGGCGACCATGACGACATCGATGACGGTGGTAACCTTGTGTCCGCCGCTGGGGCGTCGTCATCTCGCCGCGGAGGCGGCGAGCCCGGCGAGGAAGGGTTCCTCGCTCGGCGCGGCAAGACGCCGGCGGCGGCGGTGGCGGCGGCGGTGACTCCCGGGGCGGTGGTCGTCGCGTCGGCCACCCTCCTTGCCCTGCCGGTGTACGGGTCCTACTGGGCCTACCAAGACTTGACGGAGAGCGGCATGCCCCCCTGGGCGGACCACCTCTACCTCGCGTTCTCCAGGCCGGCTTGGGCGCTCGGCGTGGCGCTGATGTGCGCGCTCTGCTTCCTCGGGCGCGGCGGGTTCGTGGGGTGGCTGCTGACGAGGCCCTCGTGGACGACGCCTTCCAGGCTCACCTACTGCGCCTACCTGGCCCACCCCTGCGTGCTGACGGTGATGTACGGGTGGCGGGAGACCGCGGTGAGGCTGACCTGGGCGGAGCTTTCCGTGACGTACATGGGCGTGCTGGTGGGGACTTTTCTCGCGGCGACCGCTCTGCATTTGGTGGTGGAGGCGCCCTTCCGTAACCTTGAGTCTTGGGCGAGGCGGTCGTGGTCCGCTGGGGGGAGGGACAAGAGGAGGAGGCGGAGGAGGGGTGGGGTCTCTTCTGATTGAGTGGCGCCCCAGGTCGGTCGCCGCGGGGGGGGGGGGGGGGGGTGGGGCTTTTTTTTGGGGGGGAACAAATTTTCCCCCCCGGGCTTGTATGTGTGGGACACAATCTTCCACACCTCCGGGCAGATGATCGGTTCCCCTACTTTGTCGATCTGGACCTTTCTCAAAAGCGGCAGATCTATATCCCCGATCGATTGTGTAAGGCACCAGTATGATCTACTGCTGTAGCTCATGTTGACCTGGTGGGGGGGGGGGCGTGTGATGTTGCGTGAGCTAGGCACGCGTTTCCCGGGTTTGGATGGGTATGTGCTATATGCAGACCCTGCACACAAACCTACCTCTAACAACGGCAGGCGAGGAACTACTAGATGATCTATCTGTAGATAGATAGATCATGACCTGTGCGACGTGTGCAGTCATGCGTCGGGGGGGGGAAGGAAAAGGGATACCGTCTCGTCTCATTAAGGTGGCGTTCGGTCGAGCGGGGAGGGGAGGGGAGGGGGGGGGGGGGCCTGGGTCTGGGTGGGGGGATTTGGCATGAGACCGTTATTTCTATGTTATCCATCGACATCCAGCACATCCAGTTTCCTTTCTATTTTTTTTTTTTTTTTGCCATCCTAATATAGAGAGATACAAGCTCTGTAGTCACGAAGTTAGTCTGGTCAGTACGTACGTATATACGAACTTGTGTGAGTGGGATACAAACACAAACTTGATCTTACATCTGGGCAAGCAGATGATCGCGGGGGGGTTCGATTCGATTATTTTTTTCTTGGAGTGTACATTTTTATTTATTTTTTTTGTGTTTTTTGTGTTTTTTGTGTGTGTTTTTTGTTCTTCTTCCAGTCGCCGGTTCTATCGCAGAGCAGCACTGCTGCGAATCAAAAGCGGACGCAGAGAATCTGGCGTCCAGGATTTTTTGTTTTTTATTTTTTTGTTTTTTTTCGGCTCCCAAGTCAATTGTGTGTGCCACAAAAGCGGCTTGCGATTCCTTGGTCGGTAGAGAGGCGGAAAAACTCTTTGGAAACGCGCGGGCACGTGGTTTAGTCGCACGCGTCTGTCGCCAGTGATGGGCCCAACCATCCGGCGCTACGTCTCCACTGACTGTGTAGGAACAAGAGCCGCGCCAGTAGGTTACGTTGTTCTGGTGTCGGCGCTCGGTATTATTATTATAATACCTGTTCTCCGATTTTGTTACAAGTTGCCCGATTTGTTACAAGTTGTCTCCCCCCTTCCCCCCCGTTCCGTTCTGTTCGTGGCGTTTTTTTTTTTTGTCGTCGGTGCTCGGCATTTGGCGACAGGAGGGAGGTTTGTCTATGATGATACCAGTACACGGGTATATGCTACGAGTAGAAATACCCGATGTTGGTGCCTCTTTTTGAGCGCGCACGCATGATACGTGCGGCGGAGATACGCCGCCGTGCCATTTCTTTGATAAGGGATCGTCTCTTCTTTTTTAAAATCAATGTATACGCATCCCAGGCTTGTTCCCACCAGCTCGTGTACGGTGTGGTGTGTGGTGTGGGCAGGGCTATTAAAGAGAGTGTGTAGATTTTGCCCCCTCTCCTTCCCTCCCCTCTCCTCCCCTCCCCTCCCCTCCCTGGCCCTTTTGTTTTTTGGTGGGAAGGGTGTTGAAGCCTGCCTGTTCTGCTTGTGTAACTGCATCGTTCATCATCCCACCAGCAGCACCCAACCCAGTAATAGCCATCGAGGGGCAAGGTTTATTTGGTGCTTATCCTGCGTGCATGTGTACGTAGTAAGTGTGTGTGTTTTCTTCTTCTTATCTCTCTGTGCGTACCGATTTTTTTTTTTCTCAGGAATTTATGAGTTGCCCTATTATTATATACTTCGTACGTACTGCTGTACGAGTAAATGTTTCACGAGTGCATCATTTTTTTTTCTCAGGAATTTATCTGTGTTGGCTTACGTATGGTATATACAGCAGTACAGGAGCCATGATAAGAAACAGGCTAATAAGAAGAGCCAGGCTGAGATTTTTTCGACGGAAAATACGAAATTCGGGGGTCGTTATCTTGAAATTACTGTAGAAAGCACCCTCCCTCAAAATGAGAAATCCAGCCTGGACCAGATTTCCTGTTTCTTATGATAGGTGCCCTGTTCTGTACGAATATATGTCGTTTTTTCCAAGGCTTATCACGGTATTTTGGCGGGACGGTAACGACGGTAACGGCGGGACGGGACGGTTAAACCGTCGTTAAACTGTTCCCGTCGTCCCGTCAAATCCCGTCCCGTCCCGTCCCGCCAACAAATCTCCAACCGTTGAAATTTACCGTCCCGTCCCGTCATCGAAATCTGCCCCGTTGAACTTTACCGTCCCGTCCCGTCAAGAAAATCGCTCCCGTTGAAAATTACCGTCCCGTCCCGTCGAGATAATGTAATTTACCGTCCCGTCCCGTCATGCGCCGTTGTCTTTACCGTCCCGTCCCGCCGACAAAACTTGTCTCTCCCGCCAAGATTCACACCTGCCCGTTGTCTCTTCCCGTCATTCCCACCAAGAATCAAAATTTGTTTTTTCACACTGGTAATACATTAAAATTAAATTTAAGTGATACGAATTTACGAATTTACGGAATTACGAAATACGAAAATTCCGAAATATGAAACATCAAAATATCAAAATATGAAATAATGAAATAACAAAAATTTGAATTTACGAATTTACGATGGATGTACATACAGTAGTAGACGCCAAGACGGGGGGGGTGGTAGTGTCGGCTCGCTGGCCACATGTCGGACTGTTGGCTCGACTGTACCTGGGGATCGACACCACCAGTTGTCAAGCAGAAAGGAACAACTTATCTGCTCTTTCGGCAGTCGTTAGCCAACTGCGCACCTCCCTTGGGACTGACAAAATCGAAACGATGATGCTGCTCAAGCTCAACTCGCACTTGATCCCCGGGCTAGCGAAAGTTCTCCAGGATGTAGCGGCGTTAAAGGCTAACTGCGACGTGGAGGCTGCCGCATCAGTCACTGTTCAAAACGCTGCGGCTGGCAAGGTTATTTCTGTGGACGAAGCATGATGAGGATTGCTCTGTACTATTATGTAAATATATACGAGTTCGTAGCGTAATTTGTAAATTGCAAGGTAATTCGGTGTGATTTCGCCGTGCCGGTATATAATTTATTATGGGAATACGCATTTCAAGATGGCTTTCTGTTTACGTACGATTCGTACGAGTGTTTCTTTTCTTTTATTCCTCTGGAGCAACAACAACTGTTCTGATCCAATGATCCCGTGCCGTCTCTTCCCGCCGTCAAGAAAAATATTTACCGTCCCGTCCCGTCGTGAAAAATTTTTTTTACCGTCCCGTCCCGTCGTGAAAAATTATATTTACCGTCCCGTCCCGTCGTGGAAAAACAATCCGTTGAATTTTACCGTCCCGTCCCGTCGTGAAAATCTACCCCGTTGAAATTACCGTCCCGTCCCGTTGAGAAATTGTACACCAACCGTCCCGTCCCGTCCCGTCTCAAAAACCTGTTTGGTCGTCATTTTACCGTCCCGTCCCGTCCCGTCTTCATTTTTTTTCCCGCCAAACAAGTAAAAACAGTACCGTCCCGTCCCGTCTCGATTATCGAGTACCGTGATAAGCCTTGGTTTTTTCCTGTCTGCTGTGCTTTTCTACGAAGTATGTACTGTACCACTTCTTAAACATCATCAGGCATGCAATTTGGGTTTGATGCACAAACAAGAGCTGTGTACATTGCGCCACGGGCGGGGGAGCGGGGTGTGATGCGGTGCGGTGGTGGTTTGGTAATTTATTTGGTGGGCACGGAGTGTTATCGTGCAAGCCCTTGAATTGGCGGATGAAAACACAACTCCTAATATATTAATACCAGGTAGCTCGTACCGCATTTTTTTTTCTCGTTTTTTTTTTTGTCGTTTCCGGTTTGCCCACCAAGTGCTGATATGATACAGCAAGAAACCGTTTACTATTATATTAATAGCCTGCGCCGCGTGTTAGAGGGTCGACTATTAACAGTGTTCGACGCCAAATGTGAAAATACGCCGCGGCCTTAAGGCCTTACGGCGCTGTCAACATTAGTTTAGGCGGTACCTGGTATGGGGCAAGCCCGGCTCCTGTGCAGGTTCACTCCGGGTACTCTTGACCACTCACACGTGTTTTGGTTCATGTGATTAGCGGTTCCTTGCCCTCTCCAGAAGTTCTGAGCAAGAGGGCAAGCATTCCTCTTCAAAAAGGAAAATATATGAATAGTAACGCCTACACAACAATACAGGGGAAACGGGGGCTCGCGTAAATCTGCCCGCGCAGGCGAACTTGCTTAGATGTGCCCGCACTGAAAATCGAGCCTTCCCAGGCACAACGACCAGGTGGCACACCAACCAGGCATGCCTCTCGTCAGGGTTAGGGTTATGGTTAAGAGTTCAGGGTCGGGGTGGTGGCCGCCGTTAGCCGAAGCCAAAATAAGCTCACCGTCGGGAACGAATGAATGCCTTTTACATCTTCGTGACAAAACCCTACCACATTAGAAACAGCATCATTTTATGCGGGTACGTCTAGAAGTTCGCCTGCGCGGGCAGATTTACGGCTACTGGGGAAACGGGGATATGCCATGACACTTTCGATATATATAGTCTATCGAAATATCAAACTTCCGATATATCGAATCGAGAAGGCCTTCTGCCTTGGAACCATGTTTGGCCTGCACCGCGTATTCGAGAAACGACCCTGGGACTACACAACTTCTCAGGGGCCAAACTGGTATTGGGGTACGTATCGTGTCGAAATATTCGATATATATCGATAAAGTATCGAACTTTCGATACACATGGTATATCATATATGTGTGTTGGATATCATATCGAAAAATTCGATATATATCGATAAAACATCGAACTTTCGATATATATATGTGTTGGATATCATATCGAAAAATTCGATATACGGTTCAGGACACCTAATAAGAAACAGGAAATATGGTCCAGGCTGGGTTTCTTATTTAAGAGAGGGTGCTTTCTACACTAATTTCAAGATAAATACTCCATAACTTCTTACATACCTCGAAATATCAGCCTGGCTTTCTTATTAGTTTGTTTCTTATTAGGTGTCCTGTACTGTATCGAAATATCGATATAAATATCGTGTCAAACGTGTATTTTTTGCCGTCCACCTCCTGGCATCCCCGTGTTTTTTTCCCCAGAAGATACTGAACGAAATCGTCGTTGAATATGATATATATATGTACTGAGTGGTATAAAATATGGGTATCGTATCGGTATCGTATCGGTATCGATTATCGTTCGACATCAAACAATCGAGCGGGCCACACAACGCCCCCTTGGCGAGTGGCGAGCGCTGCAACATGTATTTTTTTTGTTCACGCGAAAATTGCGGCGGTGGCCTGACACGCGTTCGCACCTCATATGGGATGTACATCCTGCATGAGGACATATAAAACCCGTAAGTACGCGCGATCCAAGTATCACACTCAGCTAGCAAAGATGAGTTGCGACGAAATCCTCGAGCTCACAGCTGTTTTTTTTATTTTCTTCATTTTTTTTAAATATATATATTGATCATCATCGATCCCTCCTACTTCATGATCTGGATCTTTCGACAAAAAAACAGATATATTCGCGTACCTTATTAATAGTATGTAATGATATTATACAGTATTAAAGCGCCGATTTTCCTGATTGAGAATACGTATATAGCCTTTCCGATCGGAACGAAAATCGATGTTAGTGCTTTGTTGTTTTTTACGAGTTGTGTTTCGCTCACAATAAAAAGTTAAACCTAGAATACATGTTCCTCGGTGGTAGGTATCGATCCACGCAAAAAATGTCGAAATCAACCTTGACAGGCTCGTAAAACAGAGGATATAAAAGGGAATTGACATTTATGGGCGAGGTACCTCGCCCATAAATCCAGATTTTCTTGGATCTTCGATATCTTGAGACTGCCGATGCCGATTTCGATTTTGTTTCGTGTTATCGCCGGCTGTCACAACTGACAACAGTTTACAGTGTAATTTTTTTTGACTGTGAGGGAAGTAAATCTCTTACAATTCAAAAACCAATATTTTCGATTTTTATTCTCATCGGAAAGGCAATTTTCAAATAGGAAAATCGGCTGTTGTTAACTGATGATGTTGCCGGGGGTGGGAGCCGTATTATGTAAAATCTGCATATCCTGCAACGTGTTTCCTGCGTTGGCTCCTGTACTACTATATTATCAGATTCGGACAGATCATATCTACAGATAGATGGTGATCTATGTAGATCACCATCTAGTATTTATTGTAGTTCCTCACCTGCCGTCGCGAGAGGTTCGAGCAGAATCTTCCAGCAAGGAGCAGTACAGAGTACAGATCCAACCCAAGAAACATGTTTTAGAGCATGCCGATTATACTGGTCCCACTCGGCAATATGAGCTAGATCATACAGATCATACAGATCACACAGATCATACAACATCATACAGATCACACAGATCATACAGATCATACAGATCATGCAGATCATACATATTATACAGATCACACAGATCATACAGATCATACAGATCACACAGATCATAAAGATCATACAGATCACACAGATCATACAGATCATACAGATCATACAGATCATACAGATCATGCAGATCACACAGATCATACAGATCATACAGATCAGGAAAATATCTGCCTCTTGAGGCTAAAGGTGAATATCACGACGAGGCGTGAATCGATGGTCTGTCTGTGACGCGTGCTACGAAGACGTTAGAGATTCATCACTTTTCGGCTGTTCAAAAACTTTTTCGGAATGACAGGGCCAAAATCTTCTTGGTTGTTACCTGGTACGAACTATTATGGGGGGCCATAGTAAAAAAAAAAAAAAAAAAAAAAAACAACAGCTGTGAGCTCGAGGATTTCGTCGAAACTCATCTTTGCTAGCTGAGTATAGGACCCACGGCATACACAAAAACCTACCTGGTATGTATGTATATATTTCATCATTTTTAAGAACATTATTTGGTCTTACCAGTATTTATTATGGTCCTCCGTAACAAGAATATTTTCCATTGTATATATACGTATACCCAAGCCATGGGAATTGCTCGTCGGGTAGGCTACTATTACTAATATATTTTTTTTCCCACCTCGAAAATCAGTTTTGACTTAGTATTAGTATAGACCTCCCTCCTCAAGTAAGGAGCCTCAGAAAATGTCCTGGATGCAGGTGCACCTCTACCGTACCATGCGTCCTGGATCCGAGCTAGGAAAGCCAAGGAACAACCGGCATAACCCCTGTGTAGGGTGTCGACATGCTGTAACAGCCGATTTTCCTAATTGAGAATTGCCTTTCCGATGAGAATGAAAATCGATCTTAGTACTTTGTTATTGTTTAAGAGTTGTATTTCGCTCACGATCAAAGTTGGACCTGTAAAATATGTTCCCCGATGGAAGGTATCGATCCACGAAAAAAAAAGTGAAATCGGCCTTGACAGGCTCGAAAAATCAAGGATTTAAGGGAATTTGCATTTATGAGCGAGGTCCCTCGCCCATAAATACAGCTTTTCTGGGATCCTCGATATCTTGAGACTGCCGATGCCGATTTTTTTTGTTTTGTTTTGTCATCGACGGGTGTAACAACTGACAATAGTTTACAGTGGAAAAAATGACTGTAAGGGAAGTACATCTCTTACAATTCAAAAACCATTTTTTTCGATTTTCATTCTCATCAGAAAGGCTATTCTCCATTTGGAAAATCGGCTGTTAACACGTCGGCAGCCACCGAATAACAAAAAACCATCCCAACCGACAGCGCCTGAATGCTAAGGAGTGAAGTTGCCTAATCCCATAGCGTCTTCGGGAAGCGTAGACTTTGAGGGCTTCCTTTATTTTCGGGGACATAGTCGGAGCTACCAGGGCGCACGCAAGGAATATTTGGGTGCAGCTCCACCTGGACCCCTGTCTACTCCTCCTGCATGTATTCAACCATATAAAACGTTGGATGTGGAACAACCAGTTCACACGAGCAATAAACATAATCCAGACAAGAATGCCAACCCCAAGTACGTGTCTGCAGTACCACTTTAGGACTGCTGTTGTTGTTCGAACTATCACATGTAGCTCAACCCCACGGCATATCCTCGCACCCATGTGCTACGCGTGCGCTAGGCACACTCCTCGGCTGCCTGTTTAACAATACTGCGCCGTACCAGGTATTTCACAGCAGCATACAGGTAGCACATATATGCATTTGTAGACGGGATACTGCTCTGTGGATACCATTCAGGAGATCGACGGAAGCCGCCGAGCTGTCATGAGTTATCTGAGTAGTGACGACGACCTCGGAATATACCCTAAACTATGCCTATGAAGGATCGTCCCAACCCAGAAAGATAAATCAGACGCTTCTGCCTGGGGTGGACCACGCGTGTATTCACCTATCGATTGACGTGTAGGCTCAAGGGTGTGTCACATGATCAGCCCTCACCGGGAGAGGTATGTCACATCATCAGGTATTAATAAAAAAGAAAAAAACTCGGCGCGTACTCACTATTGAAGTCTGTACTATGATCTGATATTATTTTATTGGANAATGTCCGCTAGAAACACGAGGAAACCATCCGCGGCATTTTGTGGCTGCGACAAATACCGTACGTAACGGAAAAAAAAATATACTGCTTTGGACGGGAATCTAAACAGAACCGTTGGGGAGTATACTTACCGTTATGTCATCAAACGAACTGTCCATTTATTTGTTTGCGGCCAGATTGTTGGTACGCCTCCCCCCTACGCACGCACGGCGTAATGATACCCCACACCATATTTACGCTAAAAATTAAGAAACAACAGCTGTGAGCTCGAGGATTTCGTCGAAACTCATCTTTGCTAGCTGAGTGTGATACTTCGGTCGCGCGTACTTACGGGTTGTATATTTCCTCATGCAGGATGTACATCCTCTATACGAGGAAATAAAAAACCGAGGCTGTAGATAGATGTACCGTGCAGACACGCCTAGGGCCAGGCAGGGTCTATGCCCGGAGACTATCCCTCCTTTGGTTTATATGATGAGGAGGGACGGTCTACACCAGTTCAGGTGTAGATAAAACACGATTTCTGTATGTTATTATTATATTTGCCATCCGACAATGTGCAGCATGATCTTCAGCGTTGATCACCCATAAAACTCCCAAAAGCAGAAGACCACGGAAACCAAGGAAACCTATGCGTACAGTCTAACACCCTTCTATGTCTGCTTCCCGCCAAGATTTACTGCTATTTCATTTGCCATCCGACAATGTGCAGCATGAGCTTCAACGTTGATCACTCATAACATTCCCGAAAGCAGAAAACCACGGAAACAAAGGAAAGCTGTTATTCCCTTTGCCATCTGACAATGTGCAACTCTCGTTCCTCATTCCAGTCATACCCTTCACATATACTTACCCATCATCCCTGAATAATTGACGAAAATGATACCAATAATGTAGTCCCCCTTATGAACGGCTTCACCGACCCCTCACCGATATCAAAACCACAAGCAGACTTCTCATATCCCCGTACATCTATACCAGTATCCAGAGGGGCAAGTGGAAACCCCTGGTATCATTTGATCCGTCATACACGATGACATCGGAACCTCAACGGCCAATCACCATTAGCCCTTTTAGAACTGCACTGTCCAGAAATAAATATTTCACTATAATTCTAAGTGTTTTGTCCCCACAGCGGGACTGCAGTCCCAAGTGGGCTAAGAAGGTCAGCTCTATCATCAATTATCATCAGTAATACACAAATCTCTGGTGCGCTCTGGACCTAATGCTAGATATTAGGGGGATTGCTTTAGTTGCGTCCTTTCTCTTCACTTGACCGAGTGACTTTACTTTCGTTTTTGTAGCCAGAAGCTGTTAACCCCTTAATAACTGGTCGCACACATTTGGGGACAAACTACTTGGAATTAGTGGGGGATATTTTTTTTCAGTTCTGAACACCGTTTTTTTACGCGATGTATAGGCATCGCCATGGATGGGAGGGACTGTCTTGTGTGTTGCTCTGCGCCGCCAACAAGCTTGTTTCACGTTCAAGTTTGCGTGAGGAGCAGAGACACTCACCTCACCCGAATAACGTAGCAAGCAGCGCGGTACCCAAAAGGGGGGGGGGGGGGGTACGAGCTGGTTCCAGCGACAGCCAGAGCTTAACACCTTCGTAACTTTGCGCTTTGGTTTTTGAGAGTTGGACAACGAAACTTGGCAGGGTTGTGCGTCATGATACTACGGAAAAACCGACGACTGGACTTTTTTTTTTTTTTTCCGTTCTTCAGGGACATTTTTGCATTTGGATTTCTGATTTTTTTGTCAACTTTGAACGACCCTCACGCACGAAATATTTATTTTTTCAACAAAGCCCAGTCGTCATGTTTTTTTTTTTTTGTTTTGTTGTCGCTCACAACCCTGCCAAATGTCGTTCTCCAACTCTAAAACACCAAAGCGAAAAAATGATTCCCGTGAAGAGTAAATATTCCCGTAAGGTGCCAAAATTGCTCCATATATTCTTCTAGTACTTTGGGAGGCGTTTCTTATAACAGCCCCTCACGGCTTGCAAATCAAAACAAGTGTCACGAGCGCCTTCCTCTTGTTGATGCGATCATGTCAACATGTCTATTAATAGTGTCGAATATGTCGACGTACTGACCGATATATGGCCTGATTTCAAAGTATCTTGATTGTACTATAGGAATACCATCCCTATGTGAAATAGTGCCTCCCCAAGTAGTACGACAATGCCCATATCTCGCGAACTACAACTCGCACGACAAAAATCGTTTCACCGATGTCTTCCCCTTGTTCATGCGGTCGTGTGGATATCTTTAGTGTTGAAAAAACAAAACAGTGTATTCCGTTTGTTATATCCCGAAGGTGGAATTTTACGCCTTTTCGTGGAACCAGCTCGTAGCCCGCTCTATTTTTTTTTTCTTTATTCCCCCCCCCCCCCTCATCCCATCCATTATCTTCGCCCTTCCTGTCTCTCTCCTTCCTGGTCGTAACTCAGATCCGGGGTCACAAAGTAGTCTCTTCTCCCTCCTCCCTCACTACGTGCGGTTCTTGGCCTTGCTTTAATCAGGACCCATCACGTACACTAAAACCTATATATATATATTACAGTATTTTTACTCAGTGTATTTGGTCCTGCTTACTGTGTTTTCTCGTAATACTACTGTGCACAGTTATTGCGGGGGGGAGGCCTGCTATTACATTAGAGGTGTGTGTGCAGTGCATTTTTTTTTCTGTGGCTCATCACTCGAGGTTGCTCAATACTCGCCCAGAAACTGAACACTATCACGATGATAGCGAAATATCGAAAAGTGCAACGCGATGTGAACCATCTCCTTTATTATATTATTTGCCATCGGACAATGTGCAGCTATTAGTAGGGCATTATTCATTATTCATTCAGAAGGAAAAATCTGACACAATTCGTCGAATGCATACCACCCAATCTCATCCAAACCAATTATCCTCCCCTGCGTCTACTCAATTGAATACGCACTGCCACCCTTTACCTGCTATATATATATATATCTATTGGCCGTGTGCGTCCTACTCCGCATCTACATCCCACCCCCACGCCATGGGAAGTAATCCTCCCTCCTCCTCCCTTCTCCCCCTGGCGGCCTGGCGGTCTCGCAGGGCGAGCTTGTATCGGTGCACCCGGCGCGAGATCGCGACCCCTCATCATGAATTTTTGGTATATACAAAAGCGGGTGATATTGCCAGACATACAAAATGGCATTCCTAGAAACGATATCTAGAGTGCATGTTGGGAAGAAGGAGGGAGCAAGGACAACAAATGGAGTAATGTGGATGAAATCTTGGCGGGAAGCAGACATAGAAGGGTGTTAGACTGTACGCATACTGCTTTTGGGAATTTTATGAGTGATCAACGCTGAAGACCATGCTGCACATTGTCGAATGGCAAAGATAAAAATAATAATATCGATGGGTCGTTGTTATGGTACTGCTGGCATGATGTGGAAACGCCTGGTAAATACCTGGTATCAGGTATAATAATCGTATTGGTAGTACTTGGAAGGCGGTATCTTAGGTGGGAACCAGGGATGGTTCCCGATGGCTTTTAGCCATCTCACCTGCCTTCTCAGTCGATCATCACGCGAAAACGGAATAAACCTGCTCTTCTTCTATCTCTACGCAAACAACACACGTGAGTACCAACGAGTACCCGTTCCATAGGCTGACCTGGCTAGGGATACCCTGTCCTCTTATACCTAGCTTCACTACATCGTTCGAAGAAGGTGAAAAGTGACACGTTTGACAAGTATTCAGGCATGATCGCACTAGGTGTAACAC